>BDGG01000004.1:4517142-4543262 GCA_001949185.1 Ramazzottius varieornatus
GATGGCGTGTCATGAAGCGCTGCTAACGGATTTTGGTAGACCGTTCTGTCCCACGATGTCAGACAGCTGATCGGCTGATGAATTTATGCTCAATCCAAACGCTCAATCAAGGATCTTTACGTCACTGCAGCGTCTGGAAGCCGTAACTTCCGGATCCCGCAGTAGCTTCCAGGATTTTTCTTCTGACTAGGTCTATAGCTCAAACTGTAGAGGAAACTCTCTTCTATCTTCCTGCAGTATGGGTTTCAGCATCGGAATTTAACGGTTGCCGTTATCCCCTTGTAAGGAGATACAGGGAGTCTCTTGTCGGGTCCAACAGGAAGAGAGGTTTGTCCAATGTTAAAAAGCCTGTGGGAAAATTTTTCAGCGAGCCGCTAGGGGCGTGCGTGTCGCGTTTCGTCAAGTTGTGGTAGGTAAGGCAATAGGACATGTCGCCACCGCGCGGCTAAAAGCTGACCAAGTCTGCTATGTTCTCCTCGTGATTACCTTCTTATAGTACTCCCTTAGCGAGACATTGCCATCGCGTATCTCCATTCTGAAGCTGTCGACCGTCTGGTTCCACTCAACCGCGTTGATTCGGTAAGTTCGCTTCTTGTCAGCATACCTGCCACAAGAAGTTTGTCGATCATTCGATACGATGACGAATAAAGCGAACGGAAAGACCGAGAACTTACTGCGCTATGACGATGCTTCCCACCACTTGTTCTTCGACGAAACTGGTGGCTTCCATGCCTTTAAGGTTCTGCCGGTTCGCCATGCCAAATCCGTCGTTGACGATCTGGAGCATAGTGGTGGCTCTACAAGAGATGAACCTCGATAATTAAAGACTACCTGCTTCGTGGCTTCAGCCAATCGACATCAAGACAGTGTGGAAAAGTCTAAAGCTTACCGAATAACTTTGAAGCGATTATCGATATTCAAGAGGCAACCGCCGTCGTACGGAGCGATCGAAGTCTCAAAGCCAGGATATAGATACACTCTACAACGAGACAACATCAACCAGATTAGAGGTGCTCAAGACAGTTTTCCAAAGAAAGGAAAAAAATTCGGAACAATAAAACCTTCTGATTGGGCTCTACTCATTCTACTAGGTGGGGTTAGGCTGGTATCAAAGGGTTCTTACGTGGTGCCTCCATCAGAGACCTTGATGGCTTTGGTGGCATCGTAATGCGCACGGCCAAGCTGCGACAAGCCTAGATATTGGTCCAACCACCTGTGAAAGACAAGGAAAAGTATCAGTTATTTCCAGATCAGAGAGCCCTAATTTTCCAAGAAGGAACATGGAAAGTTTCCTTACTTGTTCTTCCTGTTATTGAGGAACGTGTAGATTTCTTCCAGGCGATCTCCTCCAATGACTCTGGCTTTGGTCAGCGTCACAGTAATTCCCCGGACCTCACCTTCTCGTTGAAAAGTATGAGAAGCTTTCTACAACAAATCAACAATCCATCTGAGACGTGAGCAAACGGATCGACTCACATTGGTTATCTCAGGTGGCGCACGGGTTCGTTGTTACTGGCTGACAGTGTGCGTCACTTGGAAAGAGATCTCGTTTATTCATTTGTCCAGGTTCCTTTTATTGAAAAGAATTGACTTACCAGTTGAATCTGGCCGGCAGCCTGGACGGACATGAAGACGATGGCTTGTCCGTTGTAGACGAATGCCGTGATGGGGATCTTATTTTCGTCCATCATCAGCCTGGACACGAAGTCGATTCGGTTGCGACGAATGGGTTCGTCCGGGTTGAACTGGGCATCATACTGGACAACCGTGTCGGACAAATCGCCCAACAACCTGACATAATTGCAGAGCAACACGATCTTCTGTCCTTCGCTGCCTGAAATGAGACACTTTTGTAAAATAAAAGCTGAAACTTCAGAACAAGGAAAAATAAAACCTCCGCGTTCAAAATCAATACTCAAACAGTCAAACTACAAACAGCCCAGCGGAGAAAGTATCTAATTTGTCGGCTGGTATCGCTCTCCTCAAAAAGGGCCTGGCTTCACACTGAACAACAAGTTGCAAAAAATGGAACAGGGAAGAATTCTACCGGAAATGGTCACCTGTCTTGACGGCGTTGTATTTTGCAGGCCTAGTCATTAGATCTTCCTCTCGCTCCCGCGGCGTCAGCTGCATCCGCGCCATTCCTTCGATATTCCGCGCTATCTCGGCTGTCAACCTGGACTCTCTCGGTGCTGCCAGGCTGCTACGTTCAGCTTCCCTATACGAAACATGTACCTTCAGCACAACTTCGAGATGAATATCAAGCAAATACCGTCGGGCATTTAGATGCAAGGCTTACACGTAGGCATCCCGTCGAGCTCGGTCAAAAGCCGCCCTTTCCTCTTCACTGCTTTGGGAATCAGGACTTTCACGAGACACCTAAGCGAGAAGAAGAACGCCGATAAACATGGGACCAGCTAGCCAGAAAACACTGAAGGCAAACACGGAAGAACCATCCAAGACTGTACCAGTATGCAAGCCACTTTCAAGCTGGTTCGTTCGGCTTACCGTTCGGCTGACCCGAGCTCGGATGTCCCGAGCATTTCTGTCTCCTTGTTCCGGTGACGGGCTCTGTTTCGGCTTGTCATCTGACGACGAAGGCGAAAATCGTGGTCGTCGCACAGTGCGACCGCCAACCGATCGTCCTGATCGGAACTGTCGCTGGTCGCCTCCGCCTCGTTCCTGTGAACCTCCGTCTTCTCGATCAGCCATCTTTCTTCTGCCAGTCTTCAGCTACCTTCCTACATCCACGAGCATTCTTCAAACGTTCAGATGTGCAGATAAGGACGAACTAACGGGCAAACTGTCAAGTTCAAACATACTGGATCAAACAGCCATGCTGACGGCGGCGCAGCGGCTGGAGCTGGAAAAGCAAGAGAAGTCTAAATCAAACAGCAATCAAGGGAAGCAAGCGGCTTTCCAGAGCACAACAAAAAATGGTTTCTTTCCGCTCCCAGCCTCGCAGCCTCCTACAACCGCCTTTTATCTTTTCTCCGCTTCAAACACCCGTCGTTTCAAAAGAAAACTCGATCCTTCGGAAGTGAGCTTACCCTCTATTTTGACCAGGAAAGGTATCAGAATGTCTTCTTCAAGCTTTCGTCTTTTCCCGTTGTTGAGAATAAAGTCATCCGCCTTTGACGCCTTCACCGCCTTGAACCACAGCCAACGAGGAAAACGTTTGGGATTTGAGGATACGGCTATCTTCAGAACTGGGCCTACAAGGACGGTTCGAACATGGTCGAAATGCTTGAAACCAATGGACATCAGAAATCTGGATTTTGGAAGGGAAATCCTGATGAATAAAGTCGGTCTTTGTTTGAAATCGTCCAGCTTTGCTTTGGACCTTTGGCTTGACGTCCTCGTTTCGTCACGAGCTAACGCCGGCGAGTCCAGATTAAACTAACTCATCACGCGTGATGCGTCAGGCGGTTGTCAGTAGGCAGTCACGTGGTACGTCCTGCTGTCGTGGCCTGGAATCAACAATCAAGACGCAAACAAGGGATGGAACCACGCCCTGGACGAAAGAATCCAATCCCATTTTCTGCCCACCCATCACGTGGAAAGGAGAAAGTGTTGTGCGACGGACGATCGGGTGACCCCTGGAAATTCCCTCTTGTTGAGAGATAACGGGCAAGCTTTGGCTGCTGCGACGTCAGTGCTACCGTCTATGTTGGTCATACTCGGCTCCGAAACGTACGCCATCTGATACGGACTACGTACAAGCAATCGCGGCGAGCACAGCGGCGTTTTTAACACCTGGCAGCACCGGGTGGGAGACTCACTTTCCCGCCGCGCCCTAATATGTACGTGGTGAGATCCCAGGTAAGCTTTTGCTCCTCGCTTTTTCTCCTGTGCCTGAAGAATGAAGTTCGTCCGGTCCACAACTAGCAGTCACTCGACAGCGTATCTGCAAAACTGTCTGCAAAACTGTCTTCCGCTTCCGAAACCTCGTCCTAGCCAGAAAATCAATTTTCGGTCGGGCTCTCGGTTGGGCCGAAGTCTCCAAAAAAGATTCTATCTCGAGTCCAAACATCTCTGGATCTAGCAAACGTTTCAAATTCGAGAAATGGTTTGTCCGGATTCCGGTGGTCAAGAAAAAACATGCAGGTGGGCCGTTTCAAGTTGATAGGTGGCGCACTGTACATCGCATTCCCAAATTTTGGCCAATCGAGAACGAGGTGATGGGGTCTATTTAACAACGCCTCTCCCCCAACTTCAACCAGTTAAAAGAAGGCGAAAGTGACTTTCCCACCTGGTATTCTGAAAGCCCGAAATCGCGTGGTGCTCAAGGTGTCAAATATTAAAAGCGGCTGTGTTTTTTAACATGGATTACCAACATCTCTCTGATAACATGATTTACCATGACTCATCTGTCATAACAAAAGTTTGCGTTTTCGCAAATGGTCTATTTTAGGTAGTCGCGATTTTCTCCGCGGATCCAGCTGCCGAAGATGCTCGTTGCCCAATATTTTGGTTTCAGCCCCGGCTTTCACCAATCAGCAGCCTCTTCTCCGTCAACAGGCACCGACTGCACTCAAGAGTCTGGACTGTGAAGGGACTCGCCCATCCATATGAGTTGGTACACGGTTCTTGAATAAACGCAGTTGGGCGAAGTTTTCTCAACCATATGGCTGAAAAACAAAGTTTCCGTTTGATTTTCAGGAACTCACAGGAAAGGGAGACCTTCTTCAAGTTCACTTCCGCCTTCCGGGTTCCGACATCTTTCGATTCTTTCCAATCGAGGCGAATGACAGTCCCGCTCTTACAGATAGCGCTGCTCTGGTGAGTAAGGGGAAGTCGAATTCCTGCTGACGCGAAGGTCGGGCGGAACTCACATTTCAGTATTGTATTCAGTTTCAGTCCCACACTTACTCCCACGTCGCGTCGGACTGCCAAAAGTTCAGCCCCAAAGTACATCAGTTCAGCTCGAGTGAACTGAATTGGACCGCTTTCTAAACCAGTCCTAGTTAGACTGGTAAAATCGAATCTCTCACAGATATCAGTTTTGGTCCCGAGACTGAAACTGATTCGCGAAGGATATCAGTCGCAGTCTGGAAGACTCAAACTGAAATGTACGGGATATCAGTTTCAGTCTCTGGGACTACCAAGGGAATTGGGGGAGGACCTTCCTCGAATTTGCTGGCTTTCGTTTTCCCAAAATGGAGGACGTATGAAGTTCCCACTATGAAGCCCTGCTGTCGGTGGAGTACCATTTTTCAACTCAAAGTAATTTCGAAACGCGTTTGCCAAACATTTTCGACTTTACCAAATGGTGTTCCGCCGACCGTAATGCCTCTTAAAGGTACCCGGGATTCTTCATCTATCTTGGGGAGAACGGAAACCCAAGGATTCGGAAAGAGCGCATCACGCATGTTGCTGCTCATAACTTACCGCTCTGCTATTCAGCTGATCTTCCATCGGTTTGTCTACATGTCCGGAGCTGATTAGTGATTACCACCTGTGGTTTTCAGGACAAGAAATTCAGGTAGCAGCTTCCTAGGAACCTTTGGTCTTGAAACTGTAATTGAAGACTTTCCTGCAGGTGAAGAGGTTTCGCTTTGCAGATGCATGGTGATAGTTATGGCAACAATGGGACTCCAGAGTCATTCCGACGTGGGGCAGCTGCCAAAGAGGTATGGGTGGCTCTCGGTCCTGCGGCAAGATTTTGAGGTACCAGCTGGGCCATGGACTCAGGCTCTCCACTAGCAAATAGCTTATCGATTGAGGAAAACCTCTTGATTCGCGCTGGATGTCGCATTTTGGAATCAGAATGCAAACAAGGCACCTTCAGGTTCTGGGGGAAAGTCTTCGGAACGCAGAATGATTACTATGTCCTGCAGTCGACCACCATTCATCCATTCCAGATGTTGACGACGTACTACAGGTAACATCATAATCCTTGGCTTCTCTCTCGGAAGTCAACTGATGACTTGCTTTCTTAGTTTAGCCGTGACGCCCGGATATGGCAGACCTTACCGCGAGTGCAGCCCAAGCTACAAAAGAGCTCTCCACGCTTGAACGGCATGTTCACCGGCGACCCAACCTTTACCAGCAACTTCGTTGAGTACCATTATTCTGGCGAACATTACTACGAACCCACAACGGTATGTGCCCATGCAAGAGCTAAATTGTCTTTTGGTCCATCTATCTTGTCGTATTTATTTGGGATTGCTTTTAAAACATAGACGGCTGTCAAGGAAGAAGATCGCTTGTCGTACCTGGTCTTCTGTATCGACAATGAATGCTCTGTCGTCCCCAAAGGCTCCGCCGGCTTGGACGAAAAGGGCTTTCTGGTTCAGAACCCGGCTTACGAAGGTAAATTGGTTGACTTTCGTTTCGCGACCTGGGTTGCAGTGCGTATTCTCATTATATTCTCCTTATTCCGCAAAAATCTCAAGAATCGCAAGAAAACTTTGTAATCGGTTCGTTTCTAACCATGACCCATACACCTTTTTGCAGGAATGACCTACGAACAATGCCGCGATGTGGATAGTTACCTGCTTTACAAGCCATGCAGTATCAAGAAAACTCAGCCGGGTTACGAGGACATTGGAATTGCCGATCCTGCTCATAATGTTTTAATACCCCTGAGTGAAACCCTACCTGCCGAGTCCCACAGTCTCTACGGTACAGTACCATAATAGTATCACTCCACAGCGAGGTCCTCGGCAAACAGGCTCTACCTGACCGTTTTTCTAATTGGCGCACGTTTCCAGCCAATCACACAGAAAACCTGCGCCAGTGGGAAAGCAGCCTTGTCGAGTTTCTTTAGCGAATCTTCCATTGTCGACAGTACATTCTCCTCAATTACTTTCCAGCCTGTTAGTGACTTATGTGTAAATTACCATTATGCACGCAAGGCTTGATCTAACTTCATTCCATCTTCGCTTAGGCGTTTGGGCGTTTCGCGATGCGGGCGAGGAAGAATGCGTAATAATGGAGAGTACGCAATGGTCGGGCTTCTTCTTTTGGCACAACATCAACAACACCAACCACGGGCAAGTTTACTTTGGCCGAGGTGACAAGAACATTGATGTGCCATTTATTCTGGGTAGCCCAGAAGAAGCTGAATTGGTGGTAGACATTGGTATAGTTCCCGAGTACGACTGGAAGGCCCTGCCGAAAGAGGCCATCAAGGAGGCCGAAGAGTGGTTCGTTGAAGAGGAAGCTCGCTTGGCCAAGCTCCTTCCTCCGCTACCGAAACCCAAGCCTAAAGCTTCCCCTAAGAAAGAAGGTGAAGAAGGGGAGGAAGGCGAAGATGGAGAGAAGACCGACGAGTCAGCTGCCGATGGAGGTGACACTGCGGCGGAGAACACCGATGACGAAAACAACGAAAAGTAGAACATTCTCTTAAATCTAAAAACCCATCAAGCTTGTAGCTTTAGGCTCTTTGGTATCAGGAAAAGGATTAAAAAGAAAGTTCTATATTGCGATAGGCGTTTTGCGGACCGGAACTGAGCTGGACTTTGTCGGATGAGTCATCGACGAGTTTGATAGAATGATGAGGTTTCCTCGCGGGATTTGGCATGTATCTCTCTGTCCTTCTCAAAACGTAGCGCGGATTACGGAATATGAATCTCTCGTGCCGCAGCTCAGCTTCCCTTTCAGCTCGATAAGTCCACTCCGTGGGCATACAACAGTTACGGAATGGGCACTATTAAATTACGCGATGAGCGTGAGTGACTTCATGCTATGCTGTCTATTCGCAGACTGTAGGCTGTATGCTGCTCTCTAATCGTTGGCCTACTTTCATCCCTGTCGTTCGATCGCTTGTTTTATTCGGGAATGCAAAAGTCTGGTGGAAAAATTTCCAGCTAGTGTGGACAACTCATCGAGCGCATAATAGCCGAGTGAAATAGTGTATCGATCGAAACCCGGAAAAGGTCTGGAGCGAGTGACCAGACGCTCAGTTTACACGCTGACTGACCCGTCTGTGTATTTTGCCATTGGGCCCGACCCTTTTGACAAGTCCGTTTCCGCTTCCAGGCTTGAGGCTTCTGTTCCTTTTTTCGATAGAGACATCTCGTAGTGTCGATATCGCTGTCATCTGGTTAACAACGCCATGAAACCTATATCTGTACGCCCTCGTATCTATTGCGTTATCAAGAGCTGCAAAGTGGAACTTTGTTCTATCCGTGTTATGTCTTCCATTCCTGTTGGTCGCGCCTCGACTTCTATCAACGACTGAATATACTTACGCTGATTTCTGTCATAAAATTTCATGTGATGTTGTCGGACGGACTTTTTGCCTGTTGGACAATAGGCCGTATGTCGAAGTGCCGAGAATCGTACAGTTATCGCTTTACCGCCCAGCACTAAAAATCGGAAGTACCTTTGATTAATGCAGCTCTTTCATATGCGGATCTAAATCAGTTATGACAAGCAGCTCCGGATGATTGGCCATTTATCCGCCACAAGAATTCATCCAACGTCAGGTAAAGGCTGTGCTAACGAACTTTCGCTTCTGGTTGATGTTATTTATGACTTCTTCAGAATGATTACTGAGTTATGATATCAATTTATATTAAGGTGAAGCGAAGACCGGCTCGGACCTTATTGTTTTCCATGTGTTCTAGTTACAGAGATCGATTAAAATCAGGACACTTCGACCATTAACTAACTGGGTTGTTTAGTCTATTATCCACCCATCTCGAAAGTTTTTCGGGAATTTCGTCAGGCTTTTGTCAGGCTGCAAAAGCATACGTAGAAATTCGCATTCGGAAGTTGAAGGGGTTTATGAGTGGACGCCTTTTTGATGATCACAACTTACATGATGTGCGAAGAGCCGTCTAATCATGAGCACATTGATACGGCTTTATGTAAAGATGCTACGTGACTGGAACGCCACTAAAACACCTAGAAAAAACAATGCGAAAGATTAGCCAAGCATGTTTTGAGTATAGTCATTTCACGGTTGATGTTTTGGCTTTTGAACGAGAGAGCGAAGTGAGGAAGGCATGTAAACTTGACAAGAAGCTTACAACCCGCTTTCAGCCAGCCTCGTCGTTTTTCCATTCTGCTCTATGTCATCCGAGATACCAAGATGATAGAGGTACGAGCCTCTTCAAGCGTATCCATCGCACTTGAACACTGTGAGTGCAGAGACCCAACAGTGTCTATTAGCGCCATCAGGCACCACAGCAAATAAAGCCACATAAAGCCCGCAGTGACGTCACATACGGTAAAGCCAATGGGCCGGGCCGCAGTGACGTCGCACACGACTATCTTGCCTGAATGATCTGATTTTACGGCGATTTGGTTGAGCTGTTTGGTCTGAAGAATGTCTACCGTGCGGTTCTACATCTGTTGAGTGGATGCAGACATAAAGTCTGACTTGACTTGGTCCATTACCTGCATTCTTGATGGTATGGAGAAGAGGCCATGGCACATCTTGTGCTACTTACACTGGCCGATGTCAAAGCCTAGTAAACGATGATTTGTTACAAATCTCGGCTTGTCTGGTTGCAGGAAAGCGAATCTTTGATGCCTATCGTGGCTGTCACTTTACCCATATGCCCGTCTTGACCGTTGATTGGCACTGATTCTTGGCTGTGATTGAGAACATGGCTACCTGCGAGGCTGACGGTGATGATGCCACCGAGGCCGAAAGTAACAGCGAAGAACCATCAATCGCCACAAAACGAGCCTTCTTCGTTGCGCGATCCGCCAGTAGCTGTGCTGACCAGCAGCCGCATCTTCGGACGGTGAAAGTCCAGCGACGACATGCCAATCGCCATTCCACCATCTCTCAGCATATCCAGCTTTTTGAGTGCAAGACCTTCACTTCGGCGCTGAGTTCGCCTGTCCTTTCTGCTCGCAGGATGTCCACTGTTGATCGCGGCGGTTCACCTAGAGAAAAATCTGACACACCAGCTACGCCGATGGAATCACTCTATGTTAATTTAAGGGATCTCAATCGAGAGTCGAATGGCGAGCAACAACGCGTACCGACTAAGCCTTCGGCCAGGAAGAAACCGATGCCTGTTCCAAGGCGAAGTTCGCAAGTCCAGTCGGTACCCGCCATCCAAGAGACAACACCACTTAGCCCGCCGGCAACTCCAGCACGTCCAGCTTATCCGCCGCCATTGCCTCCGACTGCTGCGTCTCGACAACAACCTGTAAGGAAACATTTGGCCGGAAAACCGCCATTGAATCTTCGTGAAATGAAAAATTGAAAATGGATGGAATTTTCACAATGTTCATTTAACTTTGACTTGATTGATGATTTGACTTGTTCTGACCGGGTATTTTTGTTGGTGTAGTCTTAAAACCGCGTAATGTACTGTATGCCAATCAACGATCAAGCGAGTCAGTGACAGACACTCATCATCCACTCATGTTTTTCTCTGTTTTTGCAGCACTTCGACCGACAGAAATCATGTCCACTAATTGCTTGTGAACGGAGAAAAACAATAGCCAACGACTGTCATTTTCCGCAGCCATCGCAAAGCTCGCCACGATTGGAAGAAGCAAGTCTTCTAAACAAACCCGGAAGTTTTGGTAATGTAACGCCACGACCGGGTTCAGGCTCCTCCACACCATCCGCCGGAACTCCCGTCAAAGACCTGGACTTTCTTAGAGCGTCCACACAGATTACTGACAATCACCACAAGTCTATGACACTACCCAACCGCCTTGCTCGTCCACTCTTCAGTCTCCAATCCCAGCCTGTTATTTCCAGTCCCAGTTCAGTCAACAGTGTAAAGTCCTCCACAACGGAAGACTGTCACATTTCCCGGCGACCCCTGCCTCAACTTCCGTCGTCGGGAAGTCAAGAAGAAGGGACTGACGACTGTTACAGTGACACATGCACCTACAACGAGCCAATTTATCAAGAACTAGCAGAAGATGCCGGAGCCGAGAAAGCAGATGTCACTTCCGGTTTCTCGATGTCGGTCTTTCCCCAGCCATCAGTGTTGAGGAAAACCAGGCGTTGCGGGAGGAGCTTTCGCTCGCTTCGAGGACTTCAGGGTGACAAGCTTGTAGTGAGGCCCAAGCTGCGCTCCATGTCCTTCACCACGGCGGACTTGGAGGTGCGCAGCCAGCCGCGACCCTACTCCACTTCCTGCTCCTCCATTTCTCTGACTGAATCGGATTCCGGAGTTTCGCTCGAGTTGGAATCCCTACGGGATGATTTGAGTTTGAGATATGCAGTTTCGAACCTGACCGGTGATTTCGGCAAGGCCGTGGACAAAGCTAAGGGATTCCAAAGCCGATCTGAAAGTCTTAACACTAGTAAGTCTTTTACTCATACGCAGTGAAATTACGCATAACGATGTAATAATTCTCTAACATGTTCAAGAAAGCGAAAGCAATAGAAAGAAAAAATATCATCGTCAATCAGTTTAGACTTCCGATTATTCTGTTACAGAGTCGGACGGACAATGGACTAAGCAAGTGGCTAAGAATGCTGTCGGCAACAAAAATCGCCGACACACTCTGCCCATCTCTATGGCCCTATCACCGCACTCATCAACCGTGTTCGGTAAGACCGCGGGATATACTATTAGCACCATCACACTGCATTCGACCCACATTTCACCTTAATTATGGCTATGAAAGTGTGCGGCATAGATCATCAATCTTTGTGCAGCAGACGACATTGATCATCTCGGTAGTGTCAGGTTTAATAGACCCACATCAACCGCCACAGCGCACTGTACCGCAAACAGTGCCTGTTTGAAGGTTCCCTCGGACTTTGGTTTCAACCCTGCGCCAGTTAATCTGGGAGAAGCAGGAATGGAAGACCTACGGAGACAAACAAACTCGACACAATTTTTTCCCAATGGTGCACGCTCTCGATGTTGTTGGCTGGTAGTGTGCGCCACTTGAAGAGTTGTTCTTGTCAAGTTTGCTGCCGATGTCTCAAATGTGAAAAGTTTCGAGCCACAGAGATCACCGATCAAACAATACGATTTGACCAACGGTTCTTCCTTATAAACCCTTATGATAAATATTCCGTTTGCTCATTAGTCTTTTCTTTTTTCAACAGACGACATTGATGATGACAAGTCGGAAGCTGTGGCCCATTGTGAGCTGGATCATTACCCGCCGCGCGCTCTTTGGTGCCAACAGTTGTCAGTGGTTAGCAGCGGGCTCTTGGACCACCTGTCTGACGACGAAAGAAAGCTGCAGGAAGCTCTCTACGAAATCATCGCCTCGGAAGCAGCTCACCTACGATACCTCAATGTGGCCATCAACGTCTTCAAGAACGCACCAGAGTTTCTGGCAGCCAACAGAGGCGGTGACCCATCGCTGGCCGTCCTCTCCGCCCAAGAAGAACGTAATCTTTTTCTGAACCTCACCGACGTTCGCACTGCTAGTTACAGCTTGTTTGGTGCCTTGCATCAACGCTATGTCCAGCATGGTTCGCCCCTCATGCCACATTGCCATGATATCTTGTCAGACTTTGCCGCCAACCAGTCAAAGGTAAACTCTCCCACAGTAATCCAATGTTGAACTACTGGGCATAGTGTTTACGATTTCAGGTGTATGTCAAGTACTGTTCGGACCAGCTATTCCAAGAGAAGACGCTGAAGGGTCTTCGAGAAAGAAAAAGGTTCCAAGAGGTCAGTTCCCCAAATTCGACAAGATTGTTTTTTCCAAGTGCCGCGTGTTTTCAGTGTTATGAGCTGCAAGCATGCGTCATTTGAAAAACAGTCTGATCGGGCTTGTTTGCGGAGCTCGATCAGACCCAATTAATAAATTTTAATGGTTATACAGTATGTATCTGTCACACATCACGGTGGCTTCATTTTTATGTTGCCTGGTTGTAGGTGGTGAGGAGGTTGGAAAGCCTGAAAGTGTGCGAGTCGTTGGACTTCCGGTCGTACCTGATGTTACCGATGCAGCGCGTGACACGCTTACCCTTGTTGATCAGTGCCGTCGTCAAGCGTACAGCGGGTACGGCAGAGCAGACGGCTTATACCAACGCCCTAATTGCCATCAACAAGGTAAGCATCGCATGTTCGCCTCTTTTTGCATCGAGAGTTGCTGTCAGTGGGTTTCTTTCTTTTTTGTTTTTAGGTCGTGAGAGAATGCGACGAAGGAGCCAAACGGTGAGTTTGATGATAGAAAGGGTTTCTGACTTCTGTCATGCAGTGTATAGGCGAACTTTTTCAGTCTAATCATTCTACTAATACAGGTGTGCATGCATCGAAGAGCTATGCCGCATTGACTCCATTCTACAGTTCGATGTCTCTCTCAAAGTAAGAAGAACATAGATATTATTGAAATACCCATTTAATGCCCATTATACCGATTGTATGGATCTGGTCAAACTTGTTACTCCTTTCAGAAAATTCCAATTATTTCCGCTTCGCGTTCGTTGGTCAAGCGTGGAACCGTTGATGTTATTCAAATAGAGCACAAGTTTCTACCGCGGCGGACTTTTCACAAAAAGTAAATAAGCCTGCGTCAAACTTTCATAATGGCGTTACTGACTGATTAATTAAATTACAGGTCTCTGCATTTATTGCTGTTCAACGACCTGTTTCTCTTGACCAAACCCAAAGGGTTCGTGCCCAGCTGTTCCTCTATCAGGAGTGATCAAGAGGGATATTGAGTTCGATTTAATATGGTATTCCTGATGGTTGCAGAGGCTCGGAAGAGGCACTGGTGGTCATTGACTACTGTCCGCGCAACATGCTGGACTGTGTGCAGATATCGCCCACCGAGCGCGACGATCTCCTGGCCCACACTTACCTCGGAGGTTCCCACTCCGCTCAAAACCCTCAAGATTTCCTCGGGGCCAAGATCGTCCTCTTGCGCAACAGCGCGCAGAAGACCGTCGAGCTCTTTGTCGTTATGTCGCTTGAGTAAGTGGAAACTGAACCAGATCGTTCTCGCAAGTGGCGCACGTTCCTGTCGTCATAGGCTACGAGCGTGCGCCAAATGGGAAATCAGTCTGGTCCAGTCATTTGCTCAGCTAACAAGTCTGTCCTTTCTTCTCCTTCGAAGGGATATTGGGGTGTATAACGAAAATACTTGGTTACAGGAGCGATTACTTAAGATGGATGAGCGTGCTGAACCCTTCGGAGAAAGTGGACGGCGATGAGAAGATTTACGAAATCTGGGATTGTCCAAAGTACGAAGTGATTGCCGATTACATGGCCAAGGAGAACGACGAGCTGAGTCTGGTAGTGGGTGACGTTGTGGATATCTACCGAAAGTCCTCGGATGGCTGGATGGAAGGTCGCAAAGCGTCCGATGGTCATCTAGGCTGGCTCCCCACCGACATCACCAAAGAACTCATGACTGAACATGCTCGGGCCAGGTACTGTTGGTTCCGAACTCACCAACTATCATTCAGCTGACATTGTCTCTCCTCCATTTTTCAGAAATTTGAAGGAACGAAACCGCCTTTTGACGGTATCCGCTCAGATCACGAAAGAACGCTCGAAACTTCCGACATATTGGTGATAGTTACACGCTTGTCCTCCGTTGTGGCCATGATTGTCCGCACCAAGCACTAGTCGAGAGAGACGTTGGTTTGCTCATCATCTTATAGTGATTTCGGGTTCATGTAAAGTTCTATGTAAAGTCAAAGGTAAAGATGAACTGCAGTCGGTGTGGACCCATAAATTTCGTGAACATTCACTTCCTTGCATGACAGCCTGATTTACTGTTCGAGCTTTACTCACTGTGCAGCACGAAAGTGTGGAAGATTATCATCGACCACGGAAGATTTCTATCGGGTCGTCACAAGAGTCATGTACTGTCTATCGGCCAAGTGATGTAGCGAACCCCTAGAAAACTTCGATACTTGGTTGTACAGCATAATGAGTACACGTGTATAGCGAAAGTTGTTAGCGAAAATCACTCAAGTGTTCGTTGTCGAAATATTATTATGTCAGCCTTTGCGAGATCCGATTGCCGATTGTAACAGACCATGGACCTGTGAGCTCGAGGCATGTATGAATCGGTCACCTGATGAAATTTCGTATGACAAATTTTGAGGACTTTTCAAATGTATTCCACGTGGGTACCGGTGCTTTTGCTCCTTGGAACAATCCAGCTTCGGACAACCATTTGTGCTAACAGCGCGGCTGCTCTATTGGTGGCTTCCTCGCCCAGCGACAAACAGGAAGTCGCAACGGGACACGATGGTACTCCATTGCGAGGTCGGTTAGATGGATTATACCAGTCCTCAAATAATACTCTCTCCATCCGAGTCTATGTTAACTTTGCTGAATGACTAGTTTCGAGAAGGTCAATTCAAAAATGGATTGTTTGCATAAAGTTCAACGGATGGAACCGATGATACCGGACCCTGTCAAAATACTGGAAACCCTGGGAAATCTACACGATCAAGCCCATGGGACGACCAAGCCGCCATCGTTTGCGCACGACGGAATGAAATGTGAGCGCTTCCAAGAAGCGTGCTGCGCGAAGCTACTAGAGTCTTTGGCTCAAGACCGCAAGGTCCACGAGGAATCTCTTTGTACAGTTCATCAACTGAACGGATGCAGTTGCGACATCCACGTTCCCTAACAAAATATCAAATAGTTATCGCAAAGTTCACAGCGAAATATTGCGCAGGGTGGAATAGAGTATACATGGGAGCTCGCCAAAAGAATTCGACAAGATCGTTCACAAGTGGCGCATGTCCTCTGTGTTACTGGCTGGAAGCTTGTGCCACTTGGAAAAGAACGGACTTGCCGAGGATCGTTTTTGTATCGCTCCCAGTGTTGTTCAAAGTGCTACATACATGTGCAAGAATGGCTGAAAAATATGACAATTAGACTGCATACCAAAGGATCACCGGTCGACGACAGAGAAAAGTCGACCAGAAAACTTATGAGTACGGATACTCGTATTACAAATAAAAGCTAATACAGAAGTCGCATTGCGATTATTTCCATAAATTATGCCTACCACAATACGAGAAACCATGCTAGAATGGAAACTTACACGACCTTTCCATAAGGTTTGGCTATTTACATTGCAACACCGGGAATTAATTCACAGGAATTGACTAAGCTTGATTTTGAAGGGAATGCTAAATGAGTTTCTTGGATTAGTCCTACGTTCATGCTGCGGCGCATGAAACTCTTAATGATGCTTGCAACCTAATAGTCTCGACAGCACACCCTTAGTTGGTTCGAAGAAGACAGCCCATGTTTAGGCCTTAGATGCCCGTATCGGCATCCCCTGCCGGTGAATGCTCTTCCGAGTTGGGGATGGGCTGGTAACTGTTGACGGCTAGACCGTTGAGGTCACGGCTCTGCGTTTCTCGAAGCTCTTGAGGCGAACGATGGTCTCGGCGGAGGGACCTTCTGACGGAGCGCCGTCGCTCGATAGCTCCTTCGTAGTTGACTTCCAGGTGAGTGGACATGCGCCGGAAGGGGTCGAAGGGCGACATTGGCGATAGCGGAGACAAGGCTTGCTCACCAATCTCCTTGATCACTTCCTCGTCAATCTTGTCCAGGTCGGCTTTACAGAGATGATGGACGATGCCCGCTCCGAAGGCGTCACCCAGCACGTTGATACTTGTCCGAATGCGATCCCTGCAAAATGAAGCCACCACGTTAACAATGTACCACCTGCCGATGCCCAAGTTAACTGGCGCACAAAAGCCTTACAGCATCCAGTCGACGGCAACAATGTAAGTGACATCACTCGTGGGAAGTCCCAAGCTGGTCAGGACCTGGAAAAACAGCCCAAATGCTCAGAAATGCGGAGCTAGCATAGAAATAAGATAGAAAGAAGAAGACAGTATACGTACCAAGAGCATGGTCACCAAGCCGGCACTTGGAACGCTGGCTGCTCCCACTGACGCTGCCGTGGCCGTCAAGCTGATAACATGGTCAATAAAGATCAGATGGTGCTTAACCAACGAAAAGTTCGGGGTATCAGATTACGTTATGTTAATCACCTGACAGTGATGATTTGGCCCCAAGTCAGTTCCATGCGGTTCAACTGCGCTGAAAACCAAAGAGACCTTTGAGACGGCTGCCGAATGATACACCGGCTGACAAGCAGGAGCTTTACCGATAAAGATGGCAGCGACGGCTTCGTACAGAGCCGTTCCGTCCATATTGATGGTGGCTCCAACTACGATGCAAGATTCATTAAAATGTTTGGACTGAGTGGTTCTTCAACTTCCGCCTGTAACCTACTTGGCAGAACAAATCTCGTAACACGCTTGTCCACGTTGTTATTCTCCTCCAGACAGCGAAACGTCAGGGGCAACGTGGCCGCACTGTACGAAGGAAGATTACGATTAATAAAGATGATCGAGAGGCGCAGTAGACTGATCATTTTACGCAGGACGATCCGCTGATTAGCGCGGCAAATGCCTGTTCCAGCTTGAAACACCCCAAGGCTTGCTCAAAACATAACACCCGATGGCACCCCAGTACATGCTGAATCTCGAATCCAGCGTTTTCGGCGGGGCAACTTATACTATCATTTTTTGATGGTCTCGCTGAACTTTACCTGGAAGCCGTCCCTAACGCCATGACCCACGCCTGCAGCATTCCGCGGAAGAATGTCCAAGGATTCTTGCGGGTGACGGCAAAGTAGATACCCGGCAGGACAATGATTGCGTGGAAAGCCAGTCCACAAAGAACAGTAACCTACAGCAATATTCCATCAAATTCTTCCAAGTATAACGTTGTGTCGTCTCAGCTCACCATGTACATTCCCAGCATCCTGGCCGTATCAGCGATGTTTTCCACCTCTAAAATTTTGCCGGAGATCAAGCACGCGATGCCGATTGGGGAGTACCAGATGATCAGCTTGACGAAACGCATGATGATCTCGTTGAGGACGAAGAAGAAGTTGGTCATAACTTGTCCTTCGGGTCCCATCGCTCCAAGAATGGTGCCAAAGCCAATACTGAATGTTATCAAGCCTGTCAGCAACGAGAAGAGGTTGTTCTTATTGTTGGCAGGATGTGTTATGATGCTAACTTACCGAGGACGTTCATGCCATCTTTCAGGATCAAAGATCGCACTCGAATGGTCGGCTCGGATCCATTTACCGACGCGTTGTAGGCTTTGTTGGGCACTATTTTGTAGATGGTCTCGTCGTTGCGGAAACATGCTTGGACAAGGTTGTCGGGAAACACGTTTCTGGAGAAAGGGACCTTACTCGGTAAGTGGAGGGAATTAGTAAGTTCGCAGTCAGTTCGAGCTAAGAAATACTGTAGTGCTGCCAAATTATCGCGCACTGAACCACGTGATGAGTCATCGCTGCCCGGTGTGATCAGATGTTATCAGTTTAGCCTCGCTGGCTCTCACCCGGGCATGATTTACTGCTCACGTAGTTGAGTGCGCGATAATTTGGTAGCACTACAGTATTATTTTTATTCTTGCACATAGGCCCGCAGTGACGTCACGATGCAGGTCGCTGACGTCCTGTGCTGCTTTACATAGTCAGCTTTGACAGCCCATGAGCCCAAATCTCTCAAGTAACACTGCCAGTTGTCGGTTGGTTGTTTGGCCAGTTATCGAACGTTCTTACGCTTATTTCTTTCTAACTCTGAGGTATGAAGTTTTGACTGTGTGAGTTCAGTAGCCGGAAGCAGGGAACGTTGTGCTCGTAATTGAAGGTTACCTGATCAAGTCGAGGATGGCATCCAGAGTGGAGACTTCCTTTTCTTCGCCCTTCTGGATGGCGGCATCGCGAGCCGTGTTAGCGCCTGGCCGGATGCTGACCACCATCACGATACCGATGATGGCGGCGATCATGGTGGTCGAGAAGTAATATAGTAAGGCCCACGAGCCCATCTTACCACTTTCCTTTGCATCCAACTGAGCCAAGCCTGCATAAACATAATCAAATCAGACTTCGTGCGGCCATCAGTTTTGTCATCTAATTATGTCTCTTCTTATTCCTGTAGTTGGGCCTGTTGGTATTGGTTGCGAGTCGACCTTTGAAGCTGTACCTGAAATTAGACTGGAGACGATAAGTGGTAGGACCATCATTTTCAGCATGCGCATCAGTATTTCTCCGGGATATTGTATCAAATGTTTTTCCGTAGGACCCAAATTGGCGAAACGCAGGACTGAGCCCAGGGCGATCCCAACTATTACTCCCAGAATCGTCAGGACCAACAAGAGATTGTCGGCGTTCATTTCTGGACGGCACTACGATCGATAAGCAGGTCAGTTCTAGACCTCTGATAACCGAACACACAACCAGTTCCGTTTCTTCAAAATTGTCAACAAAATGGAGAAACAGGCAGTTTAGGGTAAAGAGATCAAGGGTAAGGAAGGACTTACTCGTTTTAGTCGTTCCTTGAGCGTCAGCGGACCCCCATCCGAATGCTGAACGGGTCGTGGAGGAACGACTAACCGGACAACTTCCGGCGCTTGGTTCTGGTTTTGTACGTGTTTGTTCACCATTCTTCGCGGCGCGTCTAGATTTTTATAGGGTGATCGAATTTCCGAGAAGCGTCGGCCAGTCGACTAACTACGCCTTGATTCCTGTAAATATGACAAACACCAAACATATTGCAGAACTTTAAATCTCCCTCAACCTACATACGCATCTTCCATCCATCTAGACGTGCATATTTTGGTGAACTAAAGGTAAAAGTCATGTGTTGTTGGTGGAAGGGAAGGGTGCATCACGAGGCTTTTACGAGAACAGGGGCTGGATCCACCTGAGGCTTAATCCATTCGCTAGCGTTAACCTTTCAGAATGAGACCTTTATTATGGTTTGACACATCCTTTGATGAAAGCTAGGGCTGAATATCAAAAGGAACATTTTCTGATTATCCCGAACGGCTTTCAGTGTGCATACTACATGTTATGTTACATGTACAGTACAGATGGCGGTTCCTTATTGATTTCTTGTGGGCCGGTGTTTTTTAAATCTGTTTGAACAGAAATATGACGGCCTCCAAAACGAAAACAAGAACAGTGTGTATGCAGGAATTTCTTGCTGGGTTGCGGGTTGCAGAAGACACCATTGAACGGTCATATTACTTTATATTGAATTCTGGATGAACGATTCGGTCTCTTATATTGTTTGCACAAAGGAGACTCCTCATCTCCATTACGCTTCCGTGCAAATTTTGAGCCATTGATGATAAATCAACCCCCATCGCGCTGTCAAAGCAGTTATGTTGAGCAAATATTGAGCCACCAGGAAGGAGTCAGAATTGAAATTCCCCTTTCGCGCCTCCTTCAAACTTCTATACTTCTTAGCGATTTTATTACGCTTAGTTTCTGGGTCTTGGCACCTCGGCATCTTCGATACAGAAGCTAGAACCCCACTGTAGGCCAGACCAAGTACGCAAAGTGAGCGATCGACTTTGGCACGGAAGTTGCTCACACGAGACACTGGCAGGTGCAATCGTGGGCAAAATAGCAGGCGGAAAAGGAAGGGGAAAGTCTAGGCACGCTATTAAATACTTTTCCATCGGTAGAACGAGCTCTCTCCCAGAAACAGTTCTAAATTTCCTGCGGGGATATTTTGAGACGCCAAAAGAATAGAAAAGTTGTTCTACAACGCTGGGCGGTCTGAAAGGCCAATGTTGCCGCAGAAAACAGCATTGTCCGTCAAAAGCCGACGATCGACTTTCTATCAAGTGTCATTACTTCCCTGCAGATCAACAATGCCTGCCAATAAAAGGATGGATTCCTGCCTTTCAAGTTGAGCTGGCTTCCTTTCTTTTTCCTTCCTCTAGGCTCGGCAAAAAGTCTGTCTTGTAAAGTGTGGGTTTATGGGCGTTATGGGGTCTTTAGTGCGTTTTGCTGCACGCATGGCGCCATATCGATAGTGATAAGCTCCCCATCATGATGACAAAGCTTTCCCTTGAAAAACCCCAACTTTAATCATGGACTCCGGGATCGTAACAAAAAGGCCCTGGACTGGCTTCCTTTTGTGCTCGAAGAGCTATTCGCCATGTTTGGGGACTTTGGGTTTCCGTGTTATGGTCAACGGTGATTGATGAGGTCGGGCAAGATTTCGTACAGAAGAGACAGCTTTCTCACGCGAGAATTCAGGCTAAGTCGGTTAAGGCCCGTATTTATGGAGCTTAGTACTCTGCGGACACCCAAGACACCCAGAAAGATATGGCATTATAATCGGTGAGATGAAACGGGGGAAAATCACTGGGGAGCTCATTAAGCACCCGCTGGCTATCAACAAAGACGCCATGATACCTCATTTTTCACGGTTATCACGAGAGCCACAGCTTTTATGCTATTCCTTAGGGAACTTCGTAGGTTCGCGTCAGACATCAGGAATGGCGTGATATTACTTTGGTGTCGGGAATTTTCGAAACAGGTTGGCATGCTGGGTTGTGTGAGGCCAAAACTGCAAGCGGTCCTGCTCACGGACCTAGCAGGAGCTCTTTGTCGTCAGAGCTTACCCTGCCGTGTGCGACTCGCTTTCTGACAGAGAAATCATTTCTTGTCATGAGTTCAACAGCGCCATTTCCCGAATGGCTGGATCGCCAGTTCACGGCATTGCCGAGGCATACGAAGCATGAAATTCGTAAGGTCACCCCGAGGTCGTGGTCTTTCCGTATTTTATCCCGACCGGCCGGACACGGTGTAAACTGAGCAGGAACTGTGAGTCGATTCTCACGGACTCCGAAATTTAAATTTTTCAAATTTGTTTGAATGTACTAGGCTCGAAGGATTTGACTAACTCTGCCTTATATTCTTCGAAGGTATAGTGTACCTGATGCGTCTGGAAACAACAAGCATCAATATCCATAGAAGACATGATGGAATCCACGAGGAACCTCAAGGCAACAGTAGGCTAGGGAAGTACAACGTCCATGATGAATCGCCCGTGCAACGCAATAGGTTTTTATGCCAAAATCACGTAGAGTATCAAGTGTGTCCAGGGATGACGAGAGCGATGTAAGCGCAACTTGCTGAGGAAATGGCCAAGTTACCGTTGGTGGAAACTGCTGGTTAGGTAGACGTTTGTGGCGGTAAACGGAGACCGGTGAGCACAAAGTGGAGTGGTGGGGGGAGACGATGTGGTTGTCGTTTCCGACTGCCGCGTGTAGACCCAGCTCCCTTCTGGATCTTCCTTTCGTGTCGAGCTGACAGTGGTAGTGGCGATACAGCGCGGACGGGGACGGGTACGGGCTGGTCTGCTGGGGGCGAGCTAAGCTTTTAGCTTTGGCGGGTCTTTGTAAAGAACACTCTGTTCATGCAGGTCTTACTAAGTCTTGTCGAATTGCTCATATCAAAGCGCTTCTCTTCAAAAGCCAAAAGCAGCCTATTCTTTGCATGGGTAAATCAATAACATGCTGATCGCTGGAAGATCATCCCCCTCCATTCTGTGCCATAGAAAGGAAGCTTCCCTTATCACGGAGCATAATGCATTAGCCGCCATAATCGTTCGACCTCCCTTTAGCCAGAAAGCACCATCTCTCATGCCCGTTTCTCGTTTACGGATACAATCATGTGAAGAACCCCAAAGTGTACAATAACCCTCGTACTCTGCAACACCAATGCATATTCAGGCTATACCTGTACAGGAGCCTTTCAATACTGTATGTGTCGATATTTTTCTCCAATGTGTTTTCGTGCGTCAGTTGGAACGATCGGCTGTTAACGTGGCTTTGTAAGTCTCGCGCAGACTACATGAGTAGCCTTTCCTCCATGCTTTCGTCCATGCAGTCCACGATGTTCTGTATTCAAGACGAAGGACTGCGACGCTAATTGAAAAACAATCGGAATGGCGAGTTCACAAAGGCGTACGTAGAATCAACGTTCAAGGATGGGGAGCTAGAGAAACGATGGTGGTGTACTCAAGTGCACTTGTGGTTGTGCAGTAATGCAGTTACAGTAAGTCAGTTATCCCTTGACACAAAGTGTCTATGGGTCGCCGCCTCGGCCCAAGTAAATAGATTATGTTTTGTACACTCATTTTCTTTCTTAATTGACTTCGATATCGGATGGACGGACCGGGAACCACCAAGGAGACATCTCATCCCATCTTGTGGCCCTATTGCATGCGCAAAGACGCTGCGAGCTCTAGAAACTTGACGCTAGGAAGCAGGAATCTTCTGATTCCAACCGAAGCCCCTCAGTTTGCCCTGATAGCAAACAGATTCGCGGTTCCAGTATAGTTCAGTCCCGCCAATTCTGAAAGAACGCGGTGCAAGCTATGGTGTCGATAATTTTGAGTTAGTCAGAAGGTAGTGCACGAAGTGCGAACTGCGAAGCATATTGCTAGTGCGCACCTCTGCGGTGCCACGGTCAGTTCTTGGATTTCCCCAGAAATTTTTCTAGCAGCAGTTTAAAGCCGCAGAGGTCATAAAGGTTAATTTGATACAGGGTTCTTCATAATGTGAATTACGCCACTTGGTTGCTGAGTCGGTCGTTTCTGGTTGGGAAATATTCAGAATTAGTTTGTAGATATCGAGTTATCTGTCAGTTGTTTTCTCTCAGTTGTTTTCTCTGTTATCTTACTTTATCTAACGCAAGATTTCGTCGTAGCAATGGAGACCAGCAACCGAAGCAACATTCCCACGTTCGGTCCTTCCACTAACGGATCGCGAGTTCCCCATATTAACCCCGGAGCACCCAGCCGACGCAGCTCGCGAGCCGCTCAACGCAGTCGCTCGCCCTCCCTCAGCCGGATCGGCTCAGTGAGTGTCAAAATTACAGTTTAGAAGATATTTTGAATTGGACCGGCAGTTTAGTGAACTGGATCGGTCTTCGCTTCTACGGAACGATCGCAAGGTTCAAACGTGATGGCGGAAGACCGCGTAGCACCGTGCCCGAACTCCTGGTTGCAAATAACTTATCTATTGATACTGTATATGCTCGTCGAGCGCACCATGAAACGTCGCAACATAGATTATATCGAAATGAAGTTATACATTGCCGTCGATTCTGCGATAATATTCGGCAGATTTCTTACTTGAAAAGCTCAGTTATACAAGCAAATACTAGCTTGAAGGAGTTCGACTTTATGTGGGCTCCGAGTTGCGCGGCCTGCGCCAACAGAGGACGCGAGGTGCTTCGGCATTGCTTTCTCGAAATTTCGAAAGCTGAGTTTGGCAGATACTGTGTTTCTGTTTTAGCGGCCTTCCAATCGAGCTCTATCGCAATTATAGAGTTTACAGTACACGCACGAAGGGAAAGTTTGAAACAGTGAAAAGTGTGGAACAGGGGATTCCGAAACAGCGAAACGGAAGTTCCTCCGTACCTGTACAATTCACACCAATGCACTTTTTGACAATGTTATACGGTTGAATTCTAAATTTGTCGTCTTTTCCCCCTGTTCCAAACTTTTACTGTTCCAGACTTGCCCTTCGAGCGTATGCGACTATAGGTGGCTGCGGCTTTCGTTCCGTGTTAGACGTAACACCTTACCAAAAATTTTGATTGCAGCGCAGCCGGAGACAACCTACGCCTAGCAAGAACGAGAAAAAGCAGGACAACAGCAATGAAAACCAAGGAAAACAGGTAAGCAATAGCTACACACCTTATTCCCGGCAGCGCAGGAGATTTCTTTGTCGGCGGCGATCCTATTGGACTGTGATGGCTGTAGGGGACCACGTCGCGGATGGAGGGTGGAGACCACTTCTTTGTGGCGCCATCTGCCACTGTACCCGCCGCCAGTGATAGCAAGAACCCGGGATCCAAGTCCAAGAGCCCGAATAAGAAGCCACCATCCAAGCCTTCATCGCCCAAGGTTTGTCATGGATTTGCCGTGTCCTGTTGAAGCTTGATCGGTTGCTACGATAGGAGCAGTCATGAAAGCCTCGAACCGAGCCATGAATTCATATGGATTTTTCTTTTAGAAGCGAAAGGCCACAGCGAAGCCCAAAAAAGTCATCGCCAAAAAGCTTCCTCGGCGCAGTAATTTTCCCTCCGGTGCAGCTAAGAAGTTCCAGAAGAAACGAAAGAACTAGTAGATTACCTGCTTGCATGGGATAGTTGTATTGTTGTGTTTGTTTTACATCCGGTTATCCAGAAAGGCGGAACTGGGGATGCTCACGCTTCCTACCTGCTGACCATCAGAACCATGCGAACCATCAGCCTTGTTGAAAAATAATGAGAAGCACCTCTGTAGGGAACACTTCGGGTGTGATGGGAGCTTGAGTGACTGAAGACTTGCGGCGATAACAACCTCCCCGATCTTTGATACATGCATGACAGTAGCCATGCTCGGGCTGGTTAGTCTTGCGCTGCCTCTAGCGCAGCCGGAAGTCGTACTGCGACGGAAATGGGTCGCTGGACCTGCGAATCGGATAGAGCAACGTGTGCGGCTCGACCATCTTTAGTTTCTCGCTTCTTAGTCTGATATCTTGACGATATACTGTGGCTGGGCATGATCCACGCCGCGAGAAGCTGCGAAAGCTCTACGTTTAGCTACCTGCCTTCCCAAGGCTCTGGCCGCTCTGTTGTAACGTAGAAATGTGCCGGTACACAGTCCACTTCCAGTTTTGATTCGCTGGATGGGGAAGCGACGTGGATGCTGCTGGCCAATTTTTGGCGCTCGCTATAGACTATAGCGACTACAGCCTATAGTCGCTATCTCGTTATCTCGACATCAGCAGCGCAAGCTAGTTGCATGAATGCATGTGCGTTCTCCGTCTGACGGCCTGGCCATTTCCTATTTTACATTCCGTTGTCGAAGCTCTGCAAGCCATTGTGATATCCAAGCTCCTTCCACAGTCCGGACGTCCCCGTTAGTCATTATCCTGGTTTCATTGTTAATTGCTCTACGTCTCAAGAATCAAGACAGTCTTTTGTTTTCAGGACAGTCGGACAGCGAATACGGTTCGATTTACTCTCTTCGAAGTTCCGTCTTCAGTCTACACGAAACCGTACGTATTCGATATTCCGTGGTGAAATCTCTTCAGCCAGAAATTGCAACCGCTAGAGGAGACGACCCAAACCTAATGCTTATCTTGCTGGAGGCTCGCCGTTCGTTGATACTCGTTTGATACAAACGAGTGATACTTTAATACTAGTATTAGCAAAATCTCGATGACCAGTTGATCAATTGCTCAATGCATATTTAATACGTTGCAGTGAAACCGGAAGTCGTCAAGGTGCACCGCCAGATCATCACTTGAGAGCAGAAGCGCCGGAAGTTATTACGGGAATCCGATATAACAGTACGATGTCATCATATCAGGGGATGATACCGCTCTATTGATATTTATCTCGAGCCGAGAGGT
>BDGG01000004.1:4543312-4736188 GCA_001949185.1 Ramazzottius varieornatus
CTCTCGGCTCTCGCTCCGTACTGGAACCAGCACTCTTTTATTCAGCCACTTCGCCGTAAATCGCAGCATGAAAGGATAGAAGGTAGTATGTCATCATCAATTTTCAATTTTCTCTCGGTGCATCCAAAAGCAAGCAGTCAATTAAATACATACACCTTCCACACAGCTTTCCGCAAAAACTAGACCATTTTTTTTTCGAGATTCTGAGATTGAAATATTGCTAATATGCACGAAAAATCTTGGCGGTGCTGGCTGGGCGATCTTCTAAAGGCTGAGTTGCTTTGGATCTTCCTTTTTCTGTCCCGCATTTCAAGTACTAGTCCGTCATTTCATTTATGACATGTCATATACATATAGATAAAGGAAAAGTCGAAACGTCAACACGGCGCAGATAGATTTATGGCAGCTGTTGCATTGCTATCACACATTCCCGCATGTTCGAATTATTCGATCTTGCTCTTTTTACCTTCCTGTTTCATCCGCGGATGATTGCTGGGTGTGCAACTGTGCATTGCTTCGTCTGAGTTATGGACAAGAGTGCGCCAGTTGATGAGGCGGAAATTGCTCTGGTGGCTGTCGTTCTGGTAAACTCGACTCGCCTCACCTGTCCAAGAGTTGTTTGTGCTTGCATGCAGAGGACTTCCAGTCTTCCACTCATATCATTTTATAGATCGGATTACGCTTTACGATGAACTGTAGTTTTTGTTTGTTTACGGCGGCATTAATAACCACATGGGTACACTCTTGCAGAACACGAGCATGCCTGGTGTACGTCAACCAATCAACTCAAATAGCGATATGCTGGGGCGAGTAGGCGGACAGCCTACTCCGCAGGGATCGCCGATAGGCCTAACTCCGAACCACATGATGGCCTACAACGCTCATCTGCAACAGCATTACACTCCTCGTCTTGGACTTTTGCCGCCTGCTCAACTCAGCTCCGCTCCCTGTCCAAACTATCATCCCATGGCGCATCAGGAGCAAGGTTATGGGAATGGCATGCCAGGACACGACATGTATGCCTTCCAGCCACAATCGGGAGGACAGCTTAGCCCACAGTCGTCAAATGGAAGTTACGCTCCAGCTCAAAATGCTCATCAGGTAAGAGAACAATCCTCTGACGTTGTCTGTCAGTTGGATGACCGTTTGGTTTTTTCTCTATAGCAGGCTGCGCGAGTATCGAACGGCTTCAACGCTCCTACTGCCTCTTCGATGCAAGTACAGCAGCATCTGCAGCAACAGATACCAGGAGGACAACAACGGATGACTCCCCTGCCAGCTGCAGCAGCCCCGAGCAGAACTACGCCTTCCATATCCAGCACTACAAGTAGCCCATCACCAGTCCCGCAGAGCATCAGTACCTGGAAGAAGGTGTACTTCTGTGGCGTCTGCCCTGACTCGGACAGTCCTTATCACTACGATGAGACGGACGATGAGCAACCACCTAGCCTGACCGTGTGCCGCAGTGAGCATTTGATGGACTCGGCGGTCTGCAAGGCGAACTTCCTGAAGCTTTTTGGCAGTGATTGGAAAAAGGCCAGCGGAAGCGAGTGTCTGGAGAGGGAAGTCATCGAGGAGGCGGTGTGGTGTGTGCTGTGCCAGGTGATGATTCGGGGCAAAGACAAGTGGCGGAGACTTCATCTTATGTCAGCGGAGCACCAAAATAAGCTGGCCTCAAATGCTCCCCCCATCCTCGCGCAACAACTGCACCTGAACGACCTACAGCAGCAACATCAACAGCAGAATCTGGCTATGCTGCAGCAGCAGCAGAGGATGGTCTTCCAGCAACAACCAGCGCAGCACTATCAGATGGCGCAGCATTTACAACAGCCTCAGGAAGTCTTCCAGCAGACTTTGCAGTCTTCCTACCAAGCTCCCAACATGATACATATCAGTCCTCCGCCAGCTTACCCCATTGGTTGGTTGGTTGGTTGGTTGGTTGGTCCTTCAGTACATTTAGTATGCCATCCATCAGTCTTTTCATGTTCTTACTCTGTAGGGAATGGGATGGCAGGGCAGATGGCAACAAGTCGCAGCACGCATTGTCGATCCAATCGAAGCTCAACCAAAGCGTCACCGGCCACCAACGATCAGAAGAACCGTGAACAAAGGATCCTCACCCTGCTCGGTCAACATGCAGGACGGGCACTGCAGAAACAAGTTAGTGTCTGACGACGACTAATTGCAAAATTCACAGGGAAAGAATGTACCAGCTAGTGGAAACTGGGCAAATGCTAGGCTGATCGTTTTCGCAAGTGGCGCACTTTCTCGACCAATACAACGAGGACTTGCGCCACTCGAAATGACAATCTAGTTCAGTTCAGCCGAAGCCAGAATGACTGAGTGAAATTAGGTTCTATCAGCTCTTGTATATTGAAAATTTGTCCTTCGGAAGTACAGTAGGATTTGAAAGACTAACAGTGAACTGGTTCAACAGTGGAGTGAGCAAAGATGGAAAATTCGTGGACGGCGAGCGAGGCAAACAGACTCGGCCAGATCGTTTTCTAAGCGGCGCACGCTTCCAGACAAAATCATCGGCAACGTGTGCCACTTGGGAGAACGATCTGGACGAGTCTGTTTGCCCAGCTCTCAACTGACGTCCTGAATCTGACGGGATGTTAATTTTAGGGTGGTCAAGAAGAGGGAATGTTGCCGCTAGGTGGAGCCTTCCACGAATCGGTGGAGGCACGTCCTTCAGCGGCGTCCAGTGTGTCGGTGGGTAGTACTCCGCGCGGCTGTGTCAGCTTCGATGACATTAGCCCACACAATTCGCCAACTGCGCAGCCTAGTCTGCCACCTCCTGTGACCATCACCCCTCAGTCCACTACTCCCGCTGTAGCCAGCATGGACAATCGGCCAAGGTACCAGAGTCCCATGGATATGGCAGCAGAAGTGATGAACGATCCTGGCAGCTTTCCCGACGGTTTGGACCTTCCCTCGGCCTCTTCCCAAGGTAGCCTCTCCAGTGAGCCAATCCACATTCTCTCGCCGTAAGTGTTTGTCTAATAGTAAGGCTGATAGTAGGTAACAGAGACATTATCATGTGTATAACTATTTCGTTGTGGTTTTCAGAACTGTGAATGTTCCAGCAAAGGCAGATCCAGTGGCTACTGCCGCTACTCCAGTATCGCCGTAAGTAGTAATGTTCCCAGCTGACCATAATATAGGCTTAGTGTTCCTTTCCCTCGTTATAGAACGGTGGAAGTTGCGCCAAGCGCGGCCCCCGTGGTTATTCCTGCCGCGGCTCAGACATCGTAAGAACAGATCAGCCTGACGATTATTTCGTTGCTTTCTTTGATGAATTATTATACTGTATTGCGTACAGAAATCTTCTGGCGACAGTGATAGTCGCGCCGAAGAAGGTCGGTACAGTCCGCTCTATTCCAGCACAAGCGGAAGCTGAAGGACCAACTGAGTCAGTCAAGAAGGACATCTCTCCGTAAGTGTGCCTTCTCTCCGGTCACGTCCTCTTTCTTTCAGTTCACACAGTTGCAAATGAACTACGGTACGTAGTCGAGAATCGGTACTGACCAGACCGTTTCCCCTCTTCTTCGACAGGCCGGCCAAGGAAGAGAAGGCACTAGCAAGTGGTTCGCAGTCCATGTTAGACCTGGATGGTGCCGACGCCGAAGAAGAAGCCAAGCTTGCCGCTGTTGTGGCCATCAAGGCGGAACCCAACGATGAGCTAGACATGCGTTATGCTGCCGGTAACGACATCAACGTGGAGTTCTTCAAGGTGAAGCGTTCGTGCTCACCCACCAACGAGAATCCAGCCACTCCTCCCAAGAAGCACAAGGTACGCCACCGCTCTTACACTATCGTTTAATAGCCTGCCTCCTACCTTTGGAGCGGCTGTACTTTTGTCACAGTTGGCACAGGAATGTGGCATGAATTCTCTTCGATGTTCTCCTGCGGAATTGTTCAAGTGGGGAGAAGAAACTGGAGCTCGACGAGATTGTTTTTCGAAGTGGCGCAAATCTGCAGTCATATTGGCTGGAAGCTTGCGCCACGCGGGTGAACGATCTGGTCGCGTTCCTTTGCAGAGCATCTGATGGGCAGATATACCTTCGGAAAGCGGCAATGTGTTGTTTGCTCTTTTAACGCATGTTTTCTGTGTCTCTGTTAGGTGGCAGCCAAGAGGGAAGTGTCGGTGGTGTCGGACCCGGGTATCGTCAAGAAGAACAAGACGCGCCCGCAGAGTGTGGGAACGACCGAGCGAGAAGCTCACAAGCTATACATTTGCAAGTGCGGCGAGTTGCTTCCTCGCAAGAGAGACTACTTTTCCCACTGGGAAAGACACGCCATAAAGTACAGCGAGTTGAAGGCTGAACAGCGCCAGCTGTACTGTGTCCGCGCACAGTGCGGCTATCTGGCCAAGGACGACTTGGACTACACTCGACACGCTGCCCGACATGTGCTGCTGCAGGTGATGTACCGAAAGCATTGCTGACGGACGTCACGACTTTCATTCCTTCTCTCCATAGATCCAAAGATGATATCCTTGAAAGTTCCTCGAGAGTAATACTTAGCTTAGCTATGATTAGACTGTAATTCTTAAGTCTCGCCTTAGCTTTTTCGCGCTTTCTTCACAGTTGAATTGGCGCAATGGTTTAATTCGCGTTGTCTTTTTGTATGCTGACAACGTCTTGAATGGATTATGGATCTGTGTTCCGCTACGTCTTGCCTTTACCTGTCTTGGTTTTGTACCCCTTTTTCGCTGAACGGACTTTCTCTCTTATGTAGCTTTCCTGTCATCGCTGCTTCCTCCTGTTTCCATGCATTTATTTGGTATAATTCAGAAAATCCTGTAGAAAGGACTCTTGGAAAATGACAATTGTGGTCGAGAGCGCTGCCTAAAAAAAGCTTTCTTCTGCTGAGAAAACAAACATGTGCAATTTACGCTAATTTGCTGGACGAGAAACTACAATGGAGGTTTCATGCTGATTAACGATTGGGGAGCGTCATGAAGAAAGATGGATCATGGATGTCCATTAGCCTTAACGAGGAAATGAGAAGTTTTTAAAGTAGACTCCTTCCGGCGAAGAGCCGTCATCCATCTTTTCCTTGGAGGGCGGTGTCAGTTGGACGGAACGGCCGGTGAATTCCGGCTCAAAGTAACGTGTATCCGTTGCCTCGCGGATGTCCGGCTTAAATGGCGGAGCCACCTTCAACGCCAACGAGACAATGTCATCGTAATGATCTTCCTGTTGGAGTGATGTCTTGAGTGACAAACTTTCTTGTTGATGACATCGTCCCAGTCCACTGTTTGGAAATACTTGTGGGCTTGGATTTCGCGAAAATCTCCTGGACCGCCACCCAGCCTGGTTACAGAAAGGAAACACCAAATCGGTTGTTGTTCGTGCGTGGTCCGCCGCAATTAGTGAGGTTAATAACAAGGTGGCCGTCGTCTTACCGTCGAGCCGGCTTCTTTTGTAGGAGACCGCTCAATAATAGCTTAGCATCACGCGATATGCTTCGGGGGTACTTTACCTCGTAGAGGATAATCATGTCAAATAACACATCGTGATTTTTATTCTGCAATGCAAGAACTTCAAGTTGGCATCCTTCTTCCTATCCCCCACGATTGGAAGCTCGGCAAACACAGGGGATAAGATGAGTTTCTCAAGTGGCGCACGACTTCAGCAAAATCCATGAAAAACGCGCGCCAGGAAAATAATCTCGTCAAGCTTCCAAGTGGCTCCTTCCTGCCGCCAGTACCAGATGCGCCACTTGCAACAACGATCTCATCGAGTTTCTGAGTGACGCACGCCTTCAGCCAGCCCAGAACCTTGAAAGCATGCGTGCGCCACATGGGAAAACACTCTTGTTTGTCAAGCTGCCTTACACGGTACATATTTTTTGCAGTCCCGAGGGTTTTCGGGGAAAAGCACGCGCGTATGTTACCTGGAACGGAAGTCTGCCGCAGAGCATTTCGTACATGACAACACCGAAAGCCCACCAGTCGACTGCCCTCCCGTAATCTGCGTCATCTAAAATCTGCAATTGCAAGAAAGCACAGTATCACCCCGCTGATCGTTTGTCTGGATGGGAGGAGGTCTTTTCATCGTGTGGCTCGATCGTCACCTCTGGTGCGAGGTATTCTGGCGTCCCGCAGAAGGTTTTTGTTCGATCCGAAAAGCGCAGATTGGCTTTGCATAACCCGAAATCCGTCAACTTAACGTGACCCTCGTGGTCCAACAGAATATTCTCCAGCTGTCAAAGCGGAAAAAACCCAAAAGGTTGACAGGGTGAACCATGAAAGTCATACGGTGTCACGAACAAACGAATACAGGGAAGCCATAACTCGTGATTATAACTCGTGACACCTTGAGATCGCGGTAAATGATGTGGTTATCGTGGAGGTAGCCAAGTGCCAGGGTGATTTCCGCACCATAAAAGCGCACTCGGGCGTCACCAAAGGTTCGCTCACGCGACAAATGAAAGAAGAGCTCGCCGCCGCTGACGTACTCCATCACAAAGCACAACCGATCCTTGGTTTGGAAGGCATACTGCAGATGCTAAACAAACAGCAAAGACATCATTGCAAATTACAATGTGGCACGCACAGCGGATCACCCCTTTATTCACAAACATAAGCAGATTCCTGCCGCCAACAGACAGATTTACAGTAATTTAATCCCAGTTCCCAACCAACGCCACAAACACATCCTAACAGTTACAGCCAGCATGGGGGCTCGCTAACTTCATTATAGTGGCCAAATGAGTGTTTGTGATGGCCTCCGATTACCGCTAACGGCTCCTGAGATGATTACTGCCATGTTTCTACAAAACTAGCTGTCAGGGCCGTGCAGGGCACGGACCTGTTCTTTTTCCATAGAAATTTCGTTATAAAAAGGGGAAAATTATAACCAAACGGAAACTCGGCAAAACACTCGAGAAGATCGTTTTACCAAGCGACGCAGTCTTTCAGTGATATTGGCTGGAAGTGTGCACCACTTGGGAAAAGCAGTTTTATCGGGTCTGTTTGCCGAGATTCGAAATGATTTTCAAAACTCCGCACCTCTGGGTCGCTGCTGATTACTCGAACCAGCTGGAACATTCTGATCGTTTAGGCAGTTTCCACAAGTGGTTCTCTCAAGAAACCCCTCACATGACACGAACTGAATGTCATCAAGGCCGAGGATGAACAGACGAGTGTTAAGGTTGCTGTTCGTTCCACGACCCAGAGTACTTTGCGCATTTGCTGATGACAAGCTGGGTTCGTCTCGCAGGACTGAGGCCTTTCCCTGGACGTCAGAAGCACCCTCAAAACAGGGAGAGCGTGACGAAAGTGGCCACTAATTACAATCTTAACCATGCTGTACGCTTTAATTCCCATCACTTACCGTTAGGAAGGGATGAGATCGTCCTGCTGACTGCAAGACATGGCGTTCAGTCAGGATGTGCTCCACTTCGTCCTTCGAGATGATGATGTCCTTCTTCAACAGCTTCACCGCGTATAACTGCCAATATACGGACAAAAGAATAGTAAGCCACGAACCTTTTCCAGTAGCGAAACCAAAGAAAAATGTGTCGGGGAACGCGGCAGACAAACTTGACAAGATCGTTTTCCCAAGTGGCGCGCGTCGCAAGTCAGAATCGTCAACAATGTGCGCCACTTGAGAAGACAACCCTGTCAAATTGTTTACCGAGCTCCCAATTGTATTTCCTGTTGGACTAATTTAGTGCTGACCTTTCCCGTTGTCTTTTCTCTGCCCAGCATTACTTTACCAAAGGTTCCTTTGCCCAACAGTTTCAGGAACTCGAACATATCCAAGTCCTGCAAAGCATAAATGAAACAGCGGTTTTCGACGAACTTGTTCCGAGCTGTGTTTTACTAGGCCCTTCCGTCCTTTGCGTACCATTGCAACGGGGTATTCTCGGTCGCGATCGGAGAAGAGGATCTGCGACTTTGAGAGAGGAATGGAAGGCTGAATGGTCTTGGCTAAGTTTTCGATGGCATTGCACCATTCTTCCCTGCAGCGAAAACAGAGTGATGGTTCGAATAGATATTACATAACGGATGTCTTCCTAATGAATGCCATTGAATGGCACTTCCGGAAGACGTGAAAATGCAGCTGAGGTGTCATGTAGACGGATTATGCAACGGATTAGGAAGCCTAAACTGATCTGGCGGAAGTGGGCAGAATCAAGGTCAGGCTCATTGTACCTAATCGATTTAATTAAGTCGGGACCTGCGACCTTCAGGAAACAAAGAAGCCTTCCTTTATCTTCTCAATTTTTATCCTCCAGGGCGAATATCCCTGACATATTGATGCACAATAACCGCTGGGCCCTTGAAGTACAAACCAAGCTGGCCACTTGTAGGCAAGTTCCCTAAAGGATTGTGGAAAATCCACAGAATCGATCTTGTTCCCTGAAAAACGTTTAATTTTACTGCGCTAATCGTGCCTGAGATGTATATTCGACGCTATCAATATTGACCGCATTTACACGAGTACAAATTGCCGACGTGCTACTCATGTCGACCTGCCATCGGACACCCTCACGTGCGGCGACCCTACAGAGAAGCAAAATCCGAAAGCACTGTCGTTACGTTACCTTTCTTCTGAAGAGTTGACATGGAACATTCGTTCGACAGCATCCGTTCTCTGTAGTCCTCGCACCACGAAGGTGTATGGCTTTGGCCTGTCCAACCTCATTACTTGGCAATCTGCAAACATACAGTACAGGTGTTCAAACCATATCAGCGGCCCTGTGTGCAAGCAGAAACGGAAAGTTTCTTGCCTTGGACGGTGAAGTTGTTCAGCGGATTGGCCAAGTCGCTTTCTGGCCGGCACTTGTAGCCAACAAGTGATCCGTCCGACAGCAGTACGAAATACCGCTGCCTCCAGTTCTTGATGTGCTCCCCTGATAAGAAAGAAAATGAGAAATGAATTTTAAAATATAACCGAGATGATAAATGTACCTCGCTTCATGAGCCACCCTTCCTTAACGCGCACAATGCCGTTGTTGACCATATCAACCAGAGAAGCGCCGCTCATTGCAAGCTGGCACAACAATTAAACTTGACGCGGGCAGCGAAAGAAATGAATCAATGGAAGCTGGGACAAGCGTCCCTCTTTTAGGGAAGCTCGTACTGCGATACTCGTGCGAGGAAACCCTTCAAATGCAGCTCCTCAAGCCCAGCGCCAGACTTGATGGATCGATTTAGTACGGGCATACATTTGAGCGATATTGCCACCGGATAAATGTCATCCAGCTCAACTTCCCATTACCGTCGAGCACAGCCGGCAGCGAGATACAGTACACCTGAGACGGCAAGGGATACCATGACCATCAGCGCTAAGGGGTTCTATCATCGTAATACACCGACAACGTCACAAGCGGAAACGGAGTGCCTGGTGGGGGAAACAGGCAAGGAGGAAGGAAGACAGGGCATTCATCTGATTTCATCATTGAATCAACACAATAGCCTTCTTTGATCCACGCTCCCGCCCTGTAAGATCATCTACGGAAACGATTAGGCCTACATGCGGAGAACAGCGTGGTTTCGGCACAGCACAGGAAGGGCAGCCAAGCGCACTTCCGCTTTCTTCATCAACCCTCCTTCCTTCCTAATTGCACTTCTATGCAACTCTCCATCCATCTTAGCTACAGGGTTACCCACAACAACATCAGCCGACTGAAATTTCTACTTTCGATGCAGATCGAAGTATTAGGGAAAGTCTAATCTGTCCTAACCCAGCCTGTAAACACTAAAAGTACTCCAGTCGTTAATAATAAAGCTTTTTCTGGAATTTCAATGTTGTTCCTAATCCGCTAATTTCCGGTCATTTTCAATGTCGCCACAAAAAACCTTGTTGCGTACTCATCTGGTGGAGTTTTGGATGGTCACACTCCCAACACATTGGCTCCTTCATTGTTATGTTAGTTCAAAGTTAGGTCACATACGCCACTTGAAGTTTAACGTTTAACTTCAAACTCATTTTCCCAAGTGACGTATTTTCTGGGTTTGTGACGGAAAGTGTGCGCCACTTGGAAAAAGATCTTGTCCAGTTTGTTGTTCGAAGTCTAGTTCATCCGTAACATTTCATGTGATTTCCAAGTAACTCGAGTCATGATAAAATTTCTAAAATCTGCCAGAAAAACTTGTCAAGGAATAAAGGAGAACGACGACCCATTAACCATCAAGCATTAACGAAACGTACCTTCTCAGTCGGCAAAGTACTTTAGACAGAACTGTTATCTTTCCACGGAACACCTTCCCGTACAGTCCCCAGCTGCTGAACTTCATTCAAACCTCATGCGTCCACCCACCCTAGAGAAAACAAAGCTGAGGCCACATTCGTAACATAATGGGGTACACTATGTATTTACAAACAAGTTGACGTTAACCTAGGCTCACTTTGGCTAACTATGGCAAAGTTTCGTCCCTCATTTCCAACGGTACATCCGCAGCGTCCGTCGTATTCACTACAAAAGAATCCTAAATCAAAAACTGGCCGGTACTGATTTCCTTTATAATGACTACAGTGGGAACTGACGGTGAGCATACCAGACTTGTGAGGGCTAATGTTGCGTATGAAGGTGGCTAGTTGTCTCTGGCGCAGTTCGTCGAAAGAGAAGCGTCGCTTGCGAGGTTGAGACGACGGTGGACTTAATGTCGCACCATCAGTCGAATTCTCGTCAACCTCAACCAGGTGAATCTCCGTCACATCACTGTTTCCGCTCTGATCATCTGCACTTCCACTAGGCGCGTCTTCGCTCTCGGTTGAGCCCGCCGACTTGTCCGCCATCTCATTTAACTCATCATACTCTTCCTCCCCTTCAACGTCATCTGAAGACGGAAGTATTTTTTCAGAATGGCCCATCACAATAATTTGTCCGTACAAAAACTAAGTTAGGTTGGAGAGGACCCGCAAACTGAACTTGAAAGATCTTTATTTCAAGCGGCGCATGATTCCAGCCAGTGACGATAAAAACTCGCGCCACTGAGAAAAAAATCTTGTTCGTTTCGTTTTTGCCGACCTCGCATTTCTAGTACCGTCTGGAAAACTCACACTGGTACTCGTCATCGTCAAGTTCCTCGTCGATACCACCCTCATCGCCGTCCTCGAACATCGGGGGCAGCCACGGTGTATACTCAGACTTCCGTCGCAGCATTACTTCCGCCGGTAGACACGTACTACCGTCCAGCTTCGGCCATCGCCGAAAACGACTCAAATCGACTTTGGCCAGAAAGAAACACCAACCACGTTAGCCGACATTTGTTCAACCGCTGGACCACCAGAGTGGATGATTAGACGATAAGTACCTGCTTCCTTGATTGGCTGGGCCGGCATCAAGCGCGGCAACACCAACTTACGCTTCTTGGAACCCACCGAGCTGTCTTCTAGAGCCATGCCGAGGGACGTCGCTGACAAGAGCGTATTTCCTATCGATACAAAACCCCGAATAAGTTTCAGCGTGGTTAAAAATGCGTAAGGGGAAAACTCTCGTACCTTTACTGGCAATGCTCACGAGGACACTGGCGGCCTCAATGACGCTTGGTCGCTGACGTTTGGGGATCGGTGGTAGATATTTGGTCGGCGATGGCGTACTAACGGTCACCTGGCGCTTTTGCCCCTCTGGACTTGCTTGCTTCATCTCCATGGATGTCTCGATGACTGCCTGTTGTGCCGACGCCAGCGACATCACTTGCGCGAAGCTCACTGAAATTAAAGTAGACCGGTCACTGTACGCAAAGTCATTTCCTCCATCCTTTCCTGCCGGTAATCGTAATTAAAAAACTTTCGGCGTTTCCTGGATATAACGACTTCAAGACCTCAATTTGTAGCCTTACAATTGCGGTTACTGGCTCTGGAGCGAGGCCGAGGTGCTTCAAAGACGTGGTCATCTTGAGCAGCAAAGTCCATCATAACGTTGGCCGTCTCCGTGCGGGGAGAGAGGACAATCTCGCTCAACGGTCGCCGTCCGGCCGACCCCGAGGGCGAAGAGGTATCTCCTTTCTTGCTGTTGGAGCCAAACGAGTCTTTTGGCTCGGCGGCCGTCAGGTCCGACAAGAGGTGTCTGTTGGACAGGGAGAGCGGTGACGATAGAGGGGGCATATCGTTCAGGTACAAGATCTTCTCCGCATCCGGTGTTATCTCCCCCGGAATCCGATGCTTGAAGTTTTCGCACTCTTCCGGCTGCAAGTCCCGATGCTCCCAAATGGCTTGAGGCTTCTTGGCTTGCTGTTGGCGGTTGGCAATCTCTGCAAGACAAAGCTGAAGCATGAACGAAAGCCTAGTCATCATATCTCCGTTCTCTTCGTTCTCACCTCGGACTTGTGGAGTGCGGTTGATGGAAACTCGAGGTTTAGCTTTTGCTCCGGAAGAGTTACGCTTGGGCTCGGGCGACAAGATGCTGCGACGAGGAACACGCTCTTCCTTGCTTTCGGGCAGCTTGAAGTGATCGTCTGACTCAGGTGAGTTAATCGGTGTGAAATATTCTTCGTCCGTAGAGCCTACGGTTAAACCCAACCATCAACCAACGTTACTCATGACATTCCAAAGGTACATACATACCAGCCTTGCTGGGAGTTGGGGAGCGAGAACGCGAATCGCGAGAATGGTCATAGCGCGAGCCATCATCCGTGATGAGCGATGTTGACGACAACGGCCGGTCACAGGGGGGAGCGCAGCTGAAAGAAAAGCCCGCTGGATAGTTATCCGTGGTGTTCATGTCGATCGTCGGTGGTGCCAGTCTAATCTTCCCCATTGCCCACGAGAGAACCTTCTGAAATCAACAATCAGAATCGCTTAACCGATGTACTTCCGGTGCGCGTAGTTCTCATCTTGTAATTCAGAATTAGTGACGTCAGCGTCACAGCAGTTGGGTTATACAAGACGTTGCAGTTTCTTGACGTCATGCGCTGAAACGAGTAAACTATCAACTAATTCAACTTTCGATTCTTGTAACGGTCAAACTGGCTGCTCTCGAAAGCTCTCACCCGTGACCCGTCCACCGCCGTAACATACGTTAATCACCATACCTTGCCAACGTTGAACAGACCACGGTCTGTCTCATCCTTGTCAATGTGGCGCCGAGCAATGGAAGCTGACAGTCGACGGCGGGAATTTTGTCCGGCGAAAGGTCTGCTCGACAGCAAAGTGGATCCATCCCATTTCGATGTGTTATCCAAGATGTTGCTCAACCAGCCCGAGGTGCCGTTGATGCGCGCCTGTGAATATGCATCTTCCGTCTTTCGACGACGTTTTACGCTGTGGGCTTGTGTCCCGTTCATATAATCGGTTGCGGCAGTATTCGGTAGTTGCGTGGACGGATACTCTTGCTGTTCCCACTCGCCCTCGTCGTCCGTCTCCAGATCATCAAACGCTCTCTTCGACATGGCTGTGCGACTGATCACTTGCACCTGCGAAGGAGATCATAATCGGTTCGCCATACAGTGTACCTTGTCGACCAGTTACTAATCCAATGCATGCTTTGCATGCTACGATTGCTACCTTGCAGTAACGTCCTTTACCACCTTGTAAATGATCCTAATCCATGGAAGGCTTTCCATCATAAACCTCGCTAGACGATGTCATTATTGCCATATCAATGATAGAATGGGGCGTCGATATCGGGATGAACTTCAAGGAAAACCGCCAAAGCTAAACCTAGCGAACATAACGATTAACGAATAACGAGCAATGATGCGAGCGAACTCATAATCTGGAGTTTTGAAAACGGGAGGTCTCGACTGATCGATTGGTTGATTGATTGATCTACATTCAACACTGGACCAATCGGTTGCAGCAAGGCATGCCATGCCGTGCAAAGTGACAGTTAGAATGCCACGGTTGATTTCCGTAAATGGAAAAGGACATGGTACTACGCAAACGGTGACTGATTGTCTGTTTCGTCGCTCTTTTTCTCCTCGCTCGTCGGAACTTCTTCCCGTAAGTTCATCCCGTGAATAAAGCTGCTCAGTACCTCTGTACAAGTCTGTTACTGTCTGTACCATCGACACAAAAGACTCTATCCATCCGGTGTTTCTCTATCGCTGAGAGCTTTATTACTGCTAGACCGCCGAAGGATCGACCTGAAGCAGCCAGAGGAACACCGTTCCAAGTGCGTTTGAAATGTCATCTCAACAGTCTGACCCTGGCGTGGTAGGTGCATTTACAGTACTCCATATTTGGTTTTCTTACGTAGATTCAAAAGCGATGTCGGGATTACGCGTGCTTCGACGCGTGTGGTGGACTGTAGCTCTAACGCTACCTCGCAGTATTGCTACCAGCAGCGCCCCAATGATGTCTTCTTCCTTGAAGGTGGACAAGAGCCAGCTGGAAGAAGCAAAGAAGAAGCTGACGCCGGAGCAGTATCACGTGACGCAGGAAAAGGGAACGGAAAGGTAGTACATCAAAGTCCCGTAATTAAGATCTGAACTTCCGTGACGTCATGGGTGGGTTTACCCGTTGGCCAACGTCTATCTTTATTGCAGGCCGTTCAGCGGTGTTTACAACAAGCACAGCGAGCCAGGAACTTATCGGTATGTTCCTTGTTCTAACAAGATCATAGTGTTGTTGGTGTCGGTTCGTTATCGTGGTTTGCTTCTAGCTGCGTTGTCTGCAACGATTTGCTGTTCGAGAGCGACTCCAAGTTTGACAGTGGCTGCGGATGGCCTGCGTTCTCGGATGTCATCGACAAAAGTAAAGTAAAGCTCACCACCGACAGTAGCCACGGTAAGTTCAAGCTTTAATCTAGAAAGGTAAAATCGAAAGAACCAACGTGTCGTGAACGAATTGTGATGTACCAGTAGAGTAACAAGTGAGGCACGATGGTCTTGTTCGTGAGTGTGGGTTCCCCATTTTCTGTAACTTTGCTGCTTAACTGGTGATGGGCTCTGTTATTTTCAACGTGCTAACCGAGTGGTTTCCGTGTGTGATAACAGTTGGGGCGAATATCCTCTTATTGGTTGTGCGTCGTCCAGGAATGATACGGACGGAAGTCACCTGCAACAACTGTGGTGCTCATTTGGGCCATGTCTTTGACGACGGACCACGACCCACAGGCCAGCGGTACTGTATAAACTCATGCTCGCTGAATTTTGAAGCGAAAAGATGACCGTTGACATTCATTCTATAGAGGTTCTATTCTCCGTAACTTCTCTGTGAGCTCTTCATGCAGCAATACTTCTAATTATGTACATAGGTGTGCAGACCGTTTGTTCCAAATTCCAGAAGTACGTACCGTCGTTTGACATTTTATTCAATATAACTATCTTTTATTTAAACTTTGGACAATTGCTTGACCCGTAGTAAGGAAGGCACTTGCTGAGCATTACCAATACTTGGGTTGGCTTTTGTGACTAGACAAGATTGTCAGCTGATTTCAGCTGGTCAACTGGTTTCGTTCACGAATAGAAGCTGCCATCGGTGGTGAGACGATGCATGGACCGCGATGAGTTCATGGGTTTCTTGCCATCGATAGAAAGGGAAACAGCGCGGGGTAAAGAGTTTCTGGGGGCATAGGAAGACCTGGTGGCCACCGTCAGGTCCACCGGCACGTCAGCTTCCTCGTTCTCTTCCGCAAAGCGGGTACTGTACAGTGGCATGCGTTGTTCTTTGAGGGCAGCTTGCTTGGAAGACGAATGGGATAGCTTGCCATTCTGCTCCCTTTCCCGCTTCCGACTACGGTGTCGGGACACATAGTGGCCAACAATGATGGCCATCAGTATGACTAGTCCCACACCGGCAGCGGCGCCCGAGTAGATCATTACCGCTGTTCTGTTACCTGAAAGCGGCGAGTTCCCTCTTTGATTTAGATCAAGAACGTAGCGTATCATCCCGACCTTCGAATCAGACGTTAGGGTCTTCAGAAAGGCTTACCAGTGATCTTTTGATAGACGACGATCCAGTCCATGATTACGCTGATGTTTTCTGTGCAATTACACCGCGTAATGTCTTGTTCCTCCACCAGGAAACCTTTGCGGTTTCCGCCGTAGTAATTGCGGTCGGAAATACTTCCCGAAGATGAGTCAGGCTCTATGGCTTGAATGTCATGCGTTGTCGAAGAACGACCACCTATCAATCACCAAAGGGTAGATTATCCCGCTATTCCTCCCCGTTGACTCCTATAGCCTATGGGTGATTATTATATAGTGTTCTGAATGCTAGAGTACGCGGTACCGATTGAGTTGTGGTCTTCCGGGTCTCCGATTGAGTTGTGGTCTCCGGCGTCATATTCGTCGGACTTGTCATCGTGCAAGACGGGCTCCTTCTCCTTTGGTGAAACGGCTCGGTTCGATCCCTTGATGAGGATTCGTTGCGGAACTGCGAAAAGGTACACTATCGGGTATTTGGTGTTCCTCGAGAAACGCCTTATGTTGATAGTAACTCATGACAGGTTGTTGTCGCGTACCGCAGGCGTACGAGACAACAAGGTACTTCAAAGTCCCTGCCGGACACTGGTCTCCGAAAGTAGCTTCATCGGCGAACAAGGTACAAGAACGTTCATTTTGACATTTAGTCATGGCCATTTCCGTTGCGAAACTCGAAAAACATTCTGTGGTAACAAACAAAATCGCCAAACATATAGCACTAATGGTGTTTTTTTCCAAAGGGTTGGTGAAAGGGTTGGTTACGTACCGGGACTGTGGAAGCCTGGAGGTCGCGTTTCTTTGGGCGTCCTGTCCGGACAGACGGCGCTACCTGAACGATCCCGCCCAAACATGGCCGACTGAATGGCCAAACGATGCGTCGTCTTCTCGCACTCTAACTTCATCGTTTCCCCTTCGCATACCACTTGACTGTGAAAGACATCTGGAACCACATAAGGAAATAAGAAACAAGTTCCTCCAGCAAATCTATCTGGGAGGTTTGCAAATGAGCTCGACCAGACTGTTTCCCAAGTGGCGCACGTTTTCAGTGTTACTGGCTGATTTCGTGCGCTACTTGGAATAGCGGTCTTGTCGAGTTCGTTTGCCGAGTTCTGGTTTCTGTGTGTGGGAATGATTACTTACTGGGTTTGCATTTATAGGCCACTTCTAAATACTTCCATGTGCGGGGACAAGGGTCCTCCTTGAAGGTTTCGCCGTTGACCGGTATCCGGCACGTGGACCGATTCTTATCCTGACAGAGAGCCATCACTTTCTGCAAGGACAAGAAGGCCCATTGACCACGGGCTTTTCGGTAAGCTGGTAGATCGTACCGTTTTTTGCATTTTAGAGGGAGAAAAACTTCATCTGATTCTGTGTGAGAGGAATTATCGGTATTTTGGGCGGCATCTGTACTTTGGCAAATTGAAGGCTTAAGGATTTGTCCTGACAGGCTTAACGAAGCAAATAAGGGAACTGGTGTGCATGTGCTTCCGACTGACGATATGCAGCTGCCGTTAGGGTACTCGTACAGAGACAGCCGGCGATTACTGTCGTTTCTGGGTCATTAATTACATCAATCAGAAAAATTAACCAAGAACCTCGGCTCTGTTCCTCCTGTGCCAGAAGCTTTTCTAGTCGAAACGATGCTCGGCGTGCTGCTTTACTGTGTGAGCGTTCCAAGTCTTGGCATTAATCCTTCCATTTTGCGAAAAAAGCATCTTATCCACGTAAACATTATCCATCAAAAGGCACTAGACACGAAAGATGGCTTATCCATCGGAAGCCACCCTGAAAGTGACACCTCGAATGCTTCCTCCTTAATTCCAAAAGGGTCATTCACTCCAGACGAGTTCGTCAAACATCTACTCTGCCGAACTCGGCGCATCATGATCATGTTCCAAGAGCTTTCTCTCGTTGACTACGGCTTTCCTTAATGACGAAATTAGGGAGGATGGTTTTCTTTTCGGATCAGGAACTCTTTCTTTCCTGACACGCTTTCAGTGTTGAGTTCAATGTAGTCTGAAACTACTGGATGAGGTTTTCAAGCTTTCTCTGGTACTGTGTTGCGTTGCATGGTTTGATCTGGTATCGATCGAGAATGAGAATGATAGATGTGGCCGACTAGAGTGATGAGATTGCACCCAAGAGGATATTATATGGAGAGATTAGTCCGACTTTTTGTCGGCAAAGATATTGTCTATGTTGAGGGTTGCAGGGTAATCGGGGCAAATAATGGCTCTTCTTTTGGAGATGCACTTATCAGTTCGATCGATTAACTTGTCCTCTCCTGCATGTACGTCCACTTGCAATGGCGCCTTAAGTCTTCCCATTCGTCTCTGTCGTCCTCAAAACACCGTGGACTGTCTTGCTTGAAACTAGCACCAACTTATGAAGCCTGCGGCAACCCTGACAAGAAGTTCGCAGTTATTATGAACTAATTGGCGTGAAGAAAAAGTGTGGACCTAATAAATGGGGAGGAGGAAGTGACAAAGACTCAGCAGCTGTTGACCCACACCCTTCGGTTACCATCCACTCATGTTGCGGTGTGGACAATTACGAGTTAAGTCAATCAGCACCCAAGAGTATTAGCTCTTCACTTGGTGTCGATCTGTCTCTCATGGAAAAGTCTAGAACAGCCGCTAGACGTTGTCGACCTGTGGTCGCTTGTCTACCACCCAGTAACGTGTGGTAGTTTTTCAAGGCTTACCTGTTTACTGGAGGGTGTTAAGCAGTTCCTGGATTCTTCGTCGATATCGTATGAAGAGTGGAAAATACTGGCATTTGAGCGTTGTCCGCTTTGTACGGCAGTGTGACAAGGTCGTTCTCTGCTGGAGACAAGCCTGCCGTAATTTGCAAAGACAATGTGGATGGAGGTTTTGGGCGGACACCGCATCACAAGCTCGTCGGTCTCACAGGCGGCGCTTTGTAGCGTCCGTATATTGGCTGTCAGGAGGGCTGTAAAGAGATAACAGGATTGAAACACTAGACGCGATTCGTCATTGTACTCCAGCTTTTTGACATGGTATTTTGTGCACGCTCAAGAAAAAACATTCCATGCACTCGAATTAGCACATTAGGCTCATGTCGAAAATTCCCTAGGATCTCTCGTTGTGAAATTATTGAGATCTAGATGGCTCAAGTGGATGCCGTGATTTACTGCTTTACAGTGCTAAGAAATATGACTTTGAACATTACTCATTTTACATCAAAGGAATTTACAATGAAATATTAGCCTTTTCCGACCGAGGAGTGCAATCATCGAGATGATGGAGAGTAGTTCCTTGACTGAGCTTTTCTAATACAATATAGGTCGCGGCATGGTAAGGGAAGGGGTCCGCCCACGTCAACCAAATTCTGGACAAAGTAACACTGGGTCATGCCAAGAGTCCCCGAGAACTTGAGGTCCTGCAGCTCTTGGCGCCATGTTTTCTGAACCAGTTAACATACATTAAAATACACAAAGGTCCTAAAACTTTACCGGTTTTCTATCACGATTTCAATGCGAATGTTCTGGAAAACCTAATGTGAACGCTATTTGACCAAGAACCCCGTCGAAATGGTCCAGGATCGAGGTTGTGTACGAAATACTATGCAGTGGTGAAAGGAAACATAGTAGGGGGAAAATGGATATTGGTTGAGTGGCGCAATTACTAGCCACAGAATAGTCGATTGTATCCTGGCTTGTCTATTTGATTAGGAGTAAATGCAGTACCACAAAGAAATCACTGTACCAAAAGATCGCCCATCACCCATCGATCGATTCTCTTGCACGACGCACCCTGAATTTTAAACTTAACTCCTTTTTCTCTAGCGGGTCGACAGGAAAAATTCGGCTCGCATCGACGAGATATCTTGACCTGATCCCGTGGTCTTTTATAATTCTACAAAATGAAATCTGTTGAATGAAGCACAGGTTATGTTTTGAATTTTCTACGGACACGGTACAGAGAAGTTTTGCGGGGAAAAGTCATTCGTGATTAAGGACGTGGAAGTCATAACTGTGTTTGAGGAGAATGATAAGACTTTATTAGAACACAAGCATCTGTCAGACTTTTTGGGTGAGTGCCATTGCGGCAGCCACACGAAACGACCGGTGGTCAGTCTTGGATCACACCATTATCCATGATATCCTTGACAAGCCCACCTCATTAAAATCTTCTTTCGCCACTTTACTGTCTTGCTTTACTACCCAGTATCTGTGTGGCCCATAACGAAAGATGACCGGCCATATCAGCCGTTGGTTCCTTTCCGTTTCAGAGCGACAGCTGTGAGAATTCAACCACAGCAACACCAGTCATATCATATTTAATATTGTATACTGGGGTGCGCCACTTGACGGAGTTCATCTCGCTGCCGTAATATTCTCGCAGGATAGACCGATCGCTTTAGTGAAGTTGGCCTGAGAAAACAGCCATTCGAGGTGTTAAGTGCTCTCTTTTTTGCCGTTATTACAGATGTGCTCAAAATTTATGAACCGCTTCCTTAAGACATATCCGCCCCTTCCTTCCTTGTCAAGTGCCTGCGCCACAATCTGTGCCTGTACTGTGTACTCCAAACTTTTATAGTGACTAACATGGGTCTTTAACGCGCGTAAGCGAACTCATAAACGGACGGTGGGTTCTTTTCGAAATTGTACAGAGAAGCCAGATATCGTCAAGGATTCCTAAGGTAAAAATGGGGACGTTTTCTTGTTTAGGTAATTGGGAACTGGGCAAATGAACTGAACCAGATCGTTGTCGCGAGTGGTGCACGCTTCTAACCAAGGACAATGACAATATGCGCCACTTGGGACGACGATCTGGTTCACACCATTCGCCCACCTCCCAAGTATCATCATAGCTTATTTCAGCTGTTGGTGAAGATTCGTTTCATGAGTTCGACCAGCAGTGGACACTGGACACGGCCAGTTTACGATGGAAATTCTTACTGAATACCCGGTAACCAAATGTGTAATGCATGGCGTGTCATTCGTCTGGTTATATCTAACAGTAGCCCCGTTGTTACGCCGGCTTATTTTCGCTTCGGGGTGTCAAAGCCGTGGATAAACATTTTTGCTTTCACAATATTCGAAGGCTTTGCTGTAAGCAACCCATTCGCGGCTGAATCAAACTGACAGAATATTCATGACGTAATCTGTGTGCTTACTTGACGCGGATGGAAGAAATCGGGGTGGCGCATTTTTTGTTGAACTATCCGCCTGATTTGATTGCTATTTAGTGTCGCTTTGAGGCCCATTTACTGGTCGATTCTTCCCATGGCTGGAAAAAGAGTTCCTCAGCATGATTGATGCCGGACATGGAAAGATCACAGCTCAGATCGACAATTGGGCCCCATCATCGATATTCGTGTTTGATTAGAGCAATAGAAGATCGGCTTAAATTTTTCTGGGCTAACATAGTGACACAAGGCGGATGGAGCTCCTCGGCTCTTTTGTGCTACAGTATGATCGAATATGATTTACACTGCGCTCCTTGTGCATACATGCTTTACCATTGATCATTGCCAGGTCGCTATTGTCCGCTAACACTTCCTTCGGGCCTCTTTTGCCACAAAACCTGCCGAGGTCCTAAAGAAGGCATCTCGGGTATCGATAGTGATAGACGATGGCTATTGTCGTTAATTCAATACCGGAAATACGACGCTGTGTCGAGCAGCGCTTGTTCTAATTTCCGCTCACCACCCAAAGCTTTCTCGTCCTGGCCAGATTCCTGATCAAATGAAAGATTGTAAAATTGTACTGTTCAATACAAAGGTCCCATATTTCTCGTCCACAAGATCGATTTACGGTAAAGTAGACCAGCTCATGAAAGACCACTTCCTGGTTAGGCATGATCAGGCATTTTCTTTGTACTGTCATCTTTATTCTTTCTCCACCATGGCCAAAAATTCTTTACTAGGATACTCGGGGTACCGAAGCTTGCAGAGTACTATCAGGTGCCTGGAATTTTGATGGAAGAACTCAACGCTAGCTTGCGTGAATAGCTTCCGGCAAAATGTCAAGTATGCAACAAACAAGCTGTGCAGCTGCGAAAAACATATCGTTGCAGCACGTAACGACATGTAATACACTGGGTTCCTGGCACATACTCCCCCATGTTTATTAATGTTTTCAGCTAACTCTCAACGGAGAACCAGAAGTTTACATTGAACCGAGTGCACTGTTTTAGTCTACATAAACATAAAACACGGTGTTATGTCGTCTAAACTACACCGGTTTCTTCTGTCCCGTATCAGAGAAATTATGCCAAAAAATACATTCATTTTGTTTTGACCATTTTGATTTTTGCAAATTCTGCTGATTGGGCGTACCTGAGCAATTTATGCCTTTGAGCAGACAACAAAGAAATAGGAGGACGGGAGTTTGCCGTTCATTGCAGCTCAGGACCTCCGAAAAGTATTTCCTGCCGGCTCTCATATTAAACAAGCTCGCCGATTGTCCCCCTCCTTCAGAAACCAATCAACTTCAACAGCCTCGCGGGAATATATGTAGATGAAGCAAAAAACAGTCAAGTGGCCGCGTCGAACGGTCGTCACCAAAAGTCCGCCCAGAACAAAGCACATCCATGCGAACCATCAAAAAGATAATTTAAGCATAAAAGTATTACAGGACGGTAGTTGTCATCAATGAGAAATCAAAATAGTGATGGCAGTTATGTCCCCCACACAGCCGGGAGAGAACTCTGCGAACGCCGACAGCAACGGGTAACAACTGAGCTGCGATATCGCGACTGTCGATGCAACACAGTACAAACGCTTCTCATGGGCAACGGTGACATTTTTAAGCTATTTTCGACCATCTTTTTACAAGCAGAATATGGGAAGATGTGTTACACGCAGCTTCTTGAGACTTGAACTAAGCCAGCTACTCGGGCCCAACCGCAGTAGCCGGCATCTTTTCCGGAATACTGCTCCACTACGTATCGCTTATGGTGATGAAGCGTAGCGAAAGCTACCATTTGCAGCGAGCAGTATGACGTCACCTCGACCCTCCCATCGATCCACGCCCAGCACTTACGTATTGCGGTACACGCACGACAAGATATTATGGGCCAGTAAAAATTACGGGTCAGTAAAAATTACGGGCCAGGCGGAAAAGACGGCAAATTTACACTTTGTATTGAAGTGAGAAACAGAATCGGACAAATGACGTAACATAGCAAAATTTAACCGTAGAAAATTGTCATGGACAATGGCCACCAGCTGATCAGCTGTTTTACTCTAACGCTTCAACGCCGCTGTCGACTTCCTCCCGGAAAAGCCTTTGACTAGCCTGAACTGTTGAAGGTGTGCGCGTTCCGGTAAATGGAGATCTAACTGTTTTAGCAAAATAACATGACAAGCTTTAGCTCCTCGGCCCAATATCCCGCACGTACGTACAGCAGTGCAGCCTTCGATGTCGTTGTCACTTGTAGCAAAAATCACCTGCCCGTGCCGCCGTAGCGAAAAGGCCTGGCCCGTAATTTGTACTGGCCCATAATATCTCGTCCTGCGTGTACGCATTTCCTTGCGTATCGTGGGTTTCTCGAACCGAAAGGGACTGTGTCCCGGAAGTGGAAAGATGAATCAGCGCACCTTTTACTTGGCAAGCTTGCGAAATGAATAAACCTCATCTGCTGTGCATCGTGCTTTGAAAGTACCTTGATGCTTCCGGATCCGGTACTGCGACTGGGGATTACTCGTGGCCGAAAGTATCTTCCGTCCTTGAACCTAGCGAACTCTGCATCCATAACTTTCCATAAATTCATGTTCGCTTTGGTCGATGGGTGAGAGTGTCATCAAGCCTCGCTTGCTGCCTAGCTTCGACAAAAGATCGTCTGTTTTTGTTCGATCTAAAAAGCTACGCCCGGAAACGAATCACGTATTGATCGCCAGAAAGGTTCGCTCGTTCCGATGGAATCATGGCATCTTCAGCACTGATCTAATTATCCTGTAGGAAACCTTAAGTAGTCATTGCACACAGTACGAACTGCCTTCGAAAAGAGGCGGCGCAGATGGAGTTCTTGTTCACTTTTATGGCATCGATACCTATATTGTTAAAACACATAATAATGGGACCATGAAGAGACCGGCTGCTAGATATATAACTAAACCATAATAATTCGATAAACTCTGCGTATGATACGAGGAGGAAAGTAAAGAGGGAAACACAATAAAATGAATGATAATAAAACTATCTTTTAATGTGAGAAGGTCACGACAAAGTGACTATTACACCTCTCTCTCTCTCTTTTATGTACAAGAAGATTAGAAAAGAGGGTACTGGCCGACTGCCAGATTATAAGAGCCTTAGATCAAACTTCAACTTGCTGTGGCGGTTGAGGTTGCTCGGGAGGAACTGCGTCAGGGAGTGCCGGAGGAAGCGCGGCTTCGGCGTTAGGGCTGCTGGGCCTGGGTGGCGCCTGTGTCGTGCGAGGGGTGGGATCGTAATTGACCAGCTTCTTCCCTACCAAGAACCTACAAGGAAACCAAGCCTCACAATCTGGCCAAATGCAACCCAGCTACGCGAAGCAGCATGAAGACAGGCTTGGGACCTTGGCAGACAAACTGAACAAGAGCGGTAATTCAAGCGGCGCACGCTTTCGGCCAAGATAACTGAGAATGTGCGCCACTTGAGAAAACAGCATCAACGCGTTTTTTTCCAGAGCTTCTATTGCTGTCTTCTTTCCTACGGAAATGCCTGGTAATCGTGCCGATCACGGCCTCATTATCATTTTCGTAGTAAAAAGGCAAAATTGGCTGGAATGCAAACGACCTCCTCAGTAACTGCCGAAGTTTGTCAAATTTTCACACCAAGCAAAACGTACAGTTCGTCGCGTATCTGGTCGTGGAGATGTTTGAAGTAGCCTAGGCTAGCTATGAGGGTCACGGCAGCAATCATGGTAACGAGGAACATTAGATGGGCCACGCTCTCGATGGTGTGCGCCGGAAAGAAGTCTTCCACCGTGGCATCCTCGCTCAGCGTCAGCATGTTGTAGGTTCGAGCTAGAAAGTAGGGGAAGGAGAGGTAGAAGAGCAGCGGCGCAGAGATGGGCCAGATGAACTTTGTGAAAATGAAAGTGAGATTCATGTTCCGAAAGCCGTTGGCGTAAACCTGCAACAACGACTGCATTTTAACTTCCGGTCTCGCACTTTTGCGAGTTAGAGCCGCACTAACCTGTTCAAGTGCCAGTTTCCACGGATTGTTATCGTGCAAGGCTACCAAACAGAACGTCAGGAGGATCTTGACAATCAGCGCGCCGAAAACGTAACACTGCAAGAAAACCACATAAGTTCACTTATTTCACGGTCATTTTTTGATGTAAAAACATCAGTCGTCATCTCAAGTGGCGCACGTTGCCATTATATTCGGCTAAAGATATGCGCCACTTGAGAAAACGATCATGTGCAAGTCATTTGCCGACGGACTAGTTCACGCATTTGGGTAATATCAATCAGTTTTAGTGAAGCAAAAGACCGTACCCTGTAAATCTGGAAGATGGAGGTCTGGTCGAAGAGCAGGGCCACTGGTCGAAGAGCCGTCACTTCAAACGTCAGGCCAATGAGTAGTGGCAGCCAGATGAGGATGGCCAGCGCGGCTATCACCGTCTTACCGACTACCATGGCCCAGAAGCCCCAGCTGATAGCCTGCAAGTCCAGTCTACTAGCTCTGACACTGCGACTGAGCATTCCGCCACCCTTCAGGATGACGGCGAGGGCGAAGAAGCCGGTGAAGAGAGTGTAAATGTCGTGAACCGCTCTGGAGCCAAACCAGAAGCCCAGCACCAGTCGGCCTAACATGACCGGCACCGTTAGCAACAACCCACTGGACACGGTCCCTGTCATGGCTAGCAAGGTCAGGAAGGCGGCGATGCGTAGGGGAAAGTAGGATGGCCTGATATAGTCTTGGGCAGGACGATGAGGTGTGACCAGCATCAGGTCCAGCTGGTCGTGGGCTAGACCCAGGTCCCCGTCACCGTTGTTGTTATTGTTGTTGGCGGCGGCCACTGCGTTAGCCCCGCCGTTAGTGGCTGGACGCGCTTGGTCACCTAGTAGGTAACTGCGAAGACCCAGCAAGTCCCCAACAGCTCCGGACCAGCTGACGATGACGTGCTTAGCGAAGCTCCGTAACGTAGATTGCTGAAACAGCGACGGACCTGCAACAGAAAATATACCTAAAATCAATCGTCAATATTCCAATTTTTAGACACTTGACCATCTCTCGAATATTTGGACTGTGACATCCGGGAGCTCAGCAGAGAAACACGACAAAACTGTTTTTTCACGTGGCGCACGCTACCAGCTGGACTCACTGGAAACGTGCGCCACTTGGGAAAACGATTTTGTCGAATTTGTTGGGAAGCTTCCATATCGACTTTTGGTCGATCGTTATTGCTCATGGCTTACCAATGTAATGTAAGATGGCAAACTGAATGGTCAGTTCTCCGATGGGCGACTCTTCCAGTAGCGCCAGGTTGTAGGGGAAGACACCTTTGAGGTTGCGACAGAGGAGCTTGACGGGGGCGTAAATGGTGAAGCCAATGACGACCACGAAGAGAGCCATGACGAAGGTCAGGTTGCGCACCGACTTGCCAATGGGCCACATGACCAGCTCCTTGAACGGGTTGGACTCTTGGTAGCTGCGGACAAACCACAGCAGACCCGGCCGCAGCGTTTCACGGGACAGCAAGACAAACCAGACGAAGTAGGAGATGAAGAGAACACCGATGATCCAGTGGATAAAGAGGAAGGTTCCCGGTGCCGTCTGGAAAGCCCGCAAGCGGTCTTGCAGCGTTACGTTGAACATTTCCATGCATGACACGTCGGCCAAACCACCAAACATAGCCGGAAAGACTACCGCTTCCGTAACTGCAAAAAAACAGCTTCCTTGTCTTCCCTAGCTATGCTGATACATTTTTGCCAGTCATCTGTTATTTTCAGTGTTTATCAAAGCAGATCTTTTTTCACTGAATTGTTGTCAACATTTAAAGCTCGGCACACGAACTCGCAAACCTTTCTCCGAAGTGACGCACGTTTCTGGTGTTTATAGCCACCTATGTGCGCCACTTGGAAATACGTTCTTGTCGAGTTCGTCTTTCGAGCTCTCGTTTGACAAAATAGTGTCAAATATTCTGGAAAGAATATTTATTTGGTGTTTGATGGTTGGACGTTTGATATTGTGCACTGATTAGAGCGGTTAGCTGGACTTACAGAAGAGAACACCGGTTTTGGTAGCCAAGTAGAACAAGCCAATGCCAAACTTGACATTGAGCGTATTCAGTCTTCTCAGTCGTGGGATGTTGCGGAATATGCCGAGGAAGTCTTTGGCCAGAAAGTCGTACGTGTAAGAGAAGAGGATGGCGAAAGCGCAGTAACCAAAGTAAAGGTACAGCGCCGTCTTGTACTGCGACAACTCCACCACTTCCGCAACTTGGCCGTGGAGGACGCTGTAGCTGACTGTTATGTTGGCACTGATGGGCGCCACATTCACAACCTAAAACAAGGAAAAGAAGCATTACACCTCTGTCTATCTTCCTAACCCTTGTTTTATGTACCTTGATAGCTAGCGCGATGACAGCGGGGAGAAGGTCGTGGACGACGGCCCGACCGGAAGTGTATGGCAGCAAGTAGAAAATGGTCACGAAGCCGCCGCACAACACCGAAAACCAGAAGGAATACTCCAGAAAGGCATAGGTCCCGTCCAGACCGATGATATGCCCCAGCGCGATGTCTTCCCCGAACGCCCCTAAGTCGATGTTGTTCTCCTGTATACCGCCGTCGCCCTGTTCCGCATTTGCAGCCGCCGCTGCGACCGGAGGAACTTCCGCTTGTGCTGCTTGCTCGATCAACGGCTGGACATTGTGGATCGGATTCTGTCAAAAACAGAATACAATCAAAGAAATTCGAGTCGTCGAGAAATCTGGATTGGAAATAAGCTACTAACGGCAGCTTCTGCTGGTGGTGCCTGTGGAACATTCTCTGCCGGAACGCCGACGTCACCAGCAGGGACTGGTGGAGGGACAGGTGGTGGATTGTTGACGGGCGCTGCCTCCGCTGCTGCTGCAGCTGCGGGCTCAACGACGCCGGGCAGAACGATCCACGGAGGATTCCAACCGTTGTGGAGAATTTCGTCTCTCAGAAAGACAAAGCTGAACAGCACAGCCATCGTCATGCCCATAATGATGATGCCTTCTCCAAGGTCTCCGCCTGGATTCGATGAATTCCTAAAGAACAGTCTCGCTTCATTTGGTGATTGAGATGAAAGAGTCCGGATTGGAAGGATTAGACTTAGCGAAATGATCGAGACAGTAATTTATCTAGTTCAGTGGCAAGGTTCGATCCGCAATGCTCACCCAATCCATAAGAGCCGTAGAACCGCAGTGACGTAACCCTCTTCTCGAAACAGCAAGTTTTCCACTCGGGCTGTAGAAATAACAACACATAGGTTAGTGTCGATACGTCAACTTGCACACTGGAAAGAGCCAGTGGAGTAAGACTCAAGAGTGACCGAAAACTTACCACAGTAGTTAGGCAGCAATATGAGCCAAACAGCAAAGACGAGGAGAGCGTGGACAACTTTTCGGATGCCGCGGAGTATTCGCTGCTTCAAGCCACGAAGCAGGACATTCGGCGGTAGTCGTGAAGGAGTGTCGGGAGCGTAAACAGGGTGGAAGGTGAAGCGATGCTGCAATGATCAAACCTAGTCAGTCCATCCAGCGTAAATTATCGATCAAGCTAATAACGAAACAAACCTGACACAGTTCGCAGTAATGACGATTGCTGTGACGAAGCCATTGTAGTAAACAGTCCTGCAACAAGCAACAGGGTGCCCATATAACATTGCGATTGCCGAAACAAGCTATGAACACTTGAAAGGATTGAGAACGAAGGTCGAAGGAGACGTCAGGATGTCTTCAGTCAATCAGCGAGGGTCCTTCGTGTGACGTAATAAACCTCCAAGAATCGCGTCATAAACCTACCTCGTGCACATATCTGATGGAGCCAGAACACCTGCATGGATGGAATAACCTGCAAAAATCAAGATCAGGGCACAATGCGGAAACAGAATCGAGACGTTTCGATAACTTTCGATGATGAAGTGTATAATACAGTGTACGACAAAATTAACCGTTAAAAATGGGCGTAATACTGCAGCTGGAGCTTATTTACGACTCAGACAATGAGAATTATATTTTGCTGCATGCGCAAATTTCATTGGCTTCATCCATCTTGCTCCCTTCAACACCCATTTTTAACGGCTTATTTTGTCGTACACTGTAATCATTGGGATCTTACGGTTGTTCCGCGCTGCCTTCTCCCCTGCAGACACGGCAAATGTCGTCAAGGGCCGGATCAACATCTTGCCACGAAGGAACAGCATTGCTCGATGGACCCAGCTGGGCCATAATGTTGTTGAAGTTGGACGGAAGTCACTCAGATCACCATCAATGGACCATCGAGCAGTCTACTATGTGCTGACACCACGACCAGCAGTTCCCAGCAGAAATCGACTTCAACCAAGACGCGACTGCTGGTATACACGCAGCAAAGAATGGACGACAAAATCTTTCATTACTCAGTGAACTCAGACGGGAGTGTCGTGGTCCCGGAAGACACTTGCCAGTGGATCGCCCGAGGATAGAATTCCAGAAGAAAATCGACGAAAAAATTTCTGTTATCTAGGCCTGTTAAGACCCGAGATTGCGACTAATTGTTCAACAATCACGAACAACAATCTGTGACCGTTGGACAGTTGATTACTTGATTAGTATCCCATTTCGCCCGGCGCCTGCTGTTCTCTTGCGGAGGATTCGCCAGGGGAACTCGTGAAGAGAGAGGGTTGTGGGTGTGCACCTTCTTGCGATTTCTCACCTGTTGCGCTGTATAACTGGACGAGAAGTTATCTGGGTTCTATCTTTCTTCTTCTTATTCTTCCTGGAATTCGATCTATTTCTTACTTTGCAGAACTAGGAAGACTTGGACGACACCGTGGACGCTGAAAACCCAGCTGGATAGACAGTTACGCATCTTGCGACTTGTCTGTGGCTAGCTCGACGGCTGTCTCGTCTTATTTACCGTAACCATGAAGAGATTCTGTGGGCCAACTTTGTCCACCTGCGGAATCATCATGAGCGTCTGGGGTATCATCCAGCTAGCTATCATGGGAGCGTTGTTCCACGTACGTTCTGTTAACCTAGTGGAAGATGTCTCGGTCAGTGAAGAGGATTTTGCGCTGCATCCCGACTTGGTGGATTCCGCCTACAAGCAACAGGCTTACAACTGCTGGGTTTGCGCTGGTATCTACGTCTTACTTCTGGCCCTCTCCGCACAACAAATGTGGCTCAATATCAAGCCGAAGCCATACATTGCAGCCTGAGGCGCTGGGATCATCTTTGTCGAAGAGGTCACTCAAGATTGGGTGATACCTACAAGAGGTTTTGGGATGTCACGTGCAGTGTTCCCCAGTAATTCTAGCCTCTTCCGTCCGCCGTGTTTATACAGTTCAGAGTTTTAATACATTCCTCTTTACTAATGTTGTGTTATTGTCAGTTTTTCTTGTAGATTATAAAGCGACCTTGGCGGACTCCAGTTTCCAGAGTCCCGTTACTCACGTACAGTATATTTGGCTGGGTCTCAATAAATTCCCTTATTAGTGACCTCGGCAGGGGATCGGGGCGTTCAGAGGGTGACAGTCTGACAGAGAATCTCTCTGTCACTGTAGTGCTGCTGAACCGCGCGTCCATCTGAGACCAGGTTACCATAAAATTTGCTTTATCATGATACAGGCCAGTGTTGAACAGGTATTGGGTTTTCAGTACTCGGTCAAGTAAAGTATTTCAGCTGTGCTTGTCGTTAAAGTATCGGTAAACCTCCAGATGTACCGTTTATACCTCCGGTAAAGTACAGATCAAAATGAGTAACTGGAGGTATTCGGGAAAACAAATTCCTAGCTGTTTAGAAACACCGTCAAAAATTAAACCGCTATACATCACAACTCTTACTCAACTAAATTCATTAAGCTGCGAAACTGCAACATACGCTAAGTTTCCGTGCGGAAGTATAACTATAATGAGATTCTTGGATGTTATTTTGTTGTTCAATTTGCTGTCTATGACGTCCCAGCCTGTGAAAACGCGTTCAAACTTTCTCGAAGTTACAGGGGCGGACGTGATCTGCAGAACCAGCTTAAAAAGTCTATTGTTAGAGCAACTAACACGAAAAATCATTAAGTCAGAATACTGGCAGGCAATGGGCGGACCAACTGCCCATGTATACGGCCCGCTCATGGGCTCACTTATGTGGTAGACAGGCAGGTTTGCCCTGTATTCATGTTTACGCACACAAATCGATGCACTCTTCGTTTCCACCAAGAACCGATCGCAATTGTAGGGAAGGCAGCCTGTGTTAGGTTAATTTTTCGAGTTTTCTGCTGTACTTTCGGTATCTACCGGCAAGCCTAAACGGCCGGTAGTGTCGGGTAAATACCTGAAATACCTCCCGTAAGGTATCGTTATCGCATCTCAGTACTCGGTGAAGTACTGTACTCCCGCGATACACACGCCATACTCGTACGTACGTCAGGAATGTGCACCTCCCGGGGGCAGAAAATTTGAACTTTATTGAATCAATAATCAGTCGAAAAGCTGTACTCTAAAGAGGAATCTTCCGCCACTTCGTCACCACTGTTCTCTTCGATCGAACTAAAGCTAAATTCCAATGGCGCTTCATCATTCTCTACAGAAGTTTGTTCATTAGCAATCATATATGTTGGTTCAGGTAGAATTTGAGCCCCCACGAACGCGTTCTCGATTGTTTCTGGATTCACATCTGCCCAAGCTTGAGACACGAAGTCGATGAAGTCCTGTCGGGAGGGTTTACGAAGGTATCCTTTACCTGTCAACTCTGCTCGTTCTTTTCGCCATTCATGATACGCTCGCTTCAGGTTAGCCTTAAATGGAGCGTTTATGCCCACGTCTAGCGGCTGATAAGTGCCAGTCATTCCTCGAGGAATGAAAACTTGATCGACGTTCCTGCTTTCTAGAAGTTCTCTGCTTTCGAATTTCAGATGAGCTGCAAAATGGTCTCGAATGAGGTACAAGGTGTTCTGAGTATCTTCCTCGAACGACTGCTTTATCCATTCGTGATCGATCCTCGAATTCCACCAAGCAGTACGCGTACTGAAAACGCGAACGTTATCAGGAATTTTCAGTTTTCCTAGAATGTTCGCCGACAACTGTCCAGTCTTCACGCCGCCTTTGAAGACGATGGCAGCAGGAAACTTCTGTCCGTCTCCCGTTACAGCAAGCCCAACAGTAAACCGTTCCTTTTCCCCTGGAGGTTGAATGACGTGCACTTGCTTCACTCCAATAGGAGACAACGTCTTCCCGTAAGTTTTTTGCAGAAGAACGCTTGTCTGGTCGAAGTTGATGATCCGGCTAGGATGAGTATTGTTTACGCCAACAATTTCCTCTACGCGTTCCATGAAGACATGTTCTTCAAGCTGTAAGAACAGATCTTCAGCTAAACGTTTAAATTTCGAAAATAAGAAAGCCTGACAGAACATCAAGATTTTGGTACAAAAGCAAACTATTGTTGTACCTCATCCGCTGCCGTCTTCGTCGTTTTTCTGCTCACTTTTGTTGTTGCCCGATAACTCAGACGGTATCGCTTCTTCAGGCTATATATCCAACCGTTTGATACCCTGAAATTTTTCACGTTCAAATCTTTCGCGATTTGCGCTGCCCACTTTCGAAGGTCGGAGTCGCGTACAGGTAAGCTGACGTTTCTAGTCTTGATCACCTCGTGGTACACTCGCTTTTCCACATCTTGAAACATGAGTTTTCTGCGGCCTTTGAAAGTTCCTTCCGGTAGCTTTTTTCTGAAATATTGTCATCATAAGAGACAACTCCATTTCAAAATATTTGATCATCGAAGTCACTCACTTCCAATCTCTGATCGTTGTCCTTGGAATTTTCACCACCTTCGCGTAAGACCACATCGACATCCCGCTTTCCGCCATAGCTCTCAAGTTCCTTACAGCTTCCGATACTCTGTACACCGAGCGGGTTCTAAATGTCCCCATTATGATAGGCAAAAAAGGTAGAGTTCAAGGGAGGATACCAAAGTAAAGCAGTGTTCAGACTCTTTCACCGGAAACACAGAAAACAGAAATTCAACAGGTCAAAAGAACAAGCTGATCAGACAATCAGCTCAGTTAACGCTACGGTACTTTTTTACTTGCAGTACTACTTTTCCTAATACAGAGGGAAGTATGGCGTGTGTATCGCGGGAGTACAGTATCGTTACTCCGAAATCGGTACCAGTTACAGGTATTACCGGGTAATACCGATACCGCGTTCAACACTGATACAGGCTGTCTCCCACGGCAAAGCGCTGACTTGGATACAGGAGTATTGAGAATCGAGTCTTGCAGTGCTCGCCTTTTCGTTTCACACGTGTTCGAATAACGTCATGGATGCCTTGCTGCAATTAGCTAAGCCCTGGTCCTAGCCTACTATCGCTTCTGAGGCACACAATCAAGAGTTTGATTGTCCGTTTCTGGTCCCGGCAGCGCGCGGTTCAGCAGCACTACAGTGCTCTCGGGAGAGGGTTGGTTTCCCAGTTCCGGTTCGTATCACGATTTCCAGTCCGTTTATTGTGGCTTTTCCAGAGAAATTAACGCTTAACGTGATAAATGATACCTCGGAGTGCGATATGATGTGGCGCTGTTAACGTTGGTATGTGGAACGGTTTGTGGAATGTTTTAATTGAAGGGAAAGAACATCGATGCCCAAAGACTGGTTGGTTGCCAGAATTCTTTATCTCACGTTGCTTTCTATACACGGCCTGAAGCGGAGGTATCTGACCGGCATTTGGACAACTTGACTAGCATCTACTCTACAGCAAAACATGTTTCCTTCTGCTCATGGGAAGATCCACGAGGGCACTACCGAGGTGAGATAAAATTAATGTCATTTGTACCCTTTAATTACTGTACAGTATATTACTCGCAAAGTCCCTTGGAAGACTTTTGCAGTCTTGCTGAGTTGTGTTGCTGATCGGAAAACTGCATGCCGCAGCATTAAGGCAGCTCAACTGTATATCTCCCTTGGTTTGGCCAAAGCCATTCTATCAGGGGGACATAGAATGGCTTTGGTTTGGGTCAGGACATGCGTGAATATTCTGACCGGCCTACACTCGTTATGTCTGAAAGTTTTGTAGAAAATTTTGAACTCCAAAGCCGGCGAGACCGAATGAGTGGCGCCATCTGACCAGCCGCGCGGAAAATGGTCGAACACTGTTCGTGGTAGATACTTATTTCCTGTGGATGGGGTGCGACAGGAGAGAACTGGATCCGGAGCAGCAGTAACGCGAAAGAGATGAGGCCGCTGTACACTACAGTTCTGGGAGCCTTTGCCTTCTCCGTGTCGCGGGCTGGCGTACTGTACCACGCCTTACATTGGCGAACCCGGCATTGATCGACTCGTCCCCTTCTCCTCTGCATCAGTGTTCCTCGCACTTTACGTAGGCTCACTGCACATTCTCCCAGTCGGACCGTCTACGCCAGCTAGTAGCTACTGTGTTAACTCAGCGTGCTTTTACAAGCTGTGTATCTTTTTTAGCAATTCTTGCCCTTCTAGCTCAACTGCGTGGATTCATGGCCGCGTCGAACCAAGCGATACATTGCCCCTGACTGGCCAGCGCCACATTTCATCTTCTCGACACATCCTACGTGGTATCGCTTCTGCGACGCTGTCAAAGTGAAGTCACAACTGTTCTAGTGAACCCAATCTTCTCCTCAATCTCCGCAACCTACTGTTCCATCATCAACGTTTTACTATCCATCAATTGCTTCATTTGCAGCAGATCTTTTCCGTGCTGTTGTCGAAGTGAATTTGGACTTTGCCAAGATCGCAATACGACAAAGGTTACTAAAAGAGGTAAGTGTGGCATATTTATACAGTATTGGAACACTGAAGTGCGTGTATGTCGTCAGGCGAAAGGGAAGCTGGAAGCTGGAAATAGACGGAGCCAGCTGCGGTGTAGCGACTCCCAAGCTGCCAAGCAAGCCACTTCGTACGTGTTACCCCGTCCAACATGGAAAGCTTCCGGCATAGAAGCGACCTTCTTTGCTCGTGGCGCACGCAGCTGCAGTTGTTGAAGCTGCGAAGCCCAACTTTGGCTGGAGAATGAGAAGAGGAGCGTGAGGGATGCAGGATAGAGAAAGTTAGGCCATTATCGGGTTATCAATTGATCTGCTGGTGAATCACTTTGCAGAGACCTGTCTTTCTTCATTTATACCCTGCAGACGTAAATGTAACCTGCTCTCTTGATCACAAGCCCAATTATCGATAACTTTGCCGATGCAAGCAGTCAGGCAGGCAGGTGTTGCTCGATCCCTTTTTTGCCGCTTCTCACTCGCTTAAGAGGCCGCGAAGCCAAACACGCAATGACGTCAAGGCGGGCACCCATTTGCAACTGGCTTCACCCTTTAATGATGTCAAACCTTGTAGACAGAGTGCCTTTAGCAATTACCGCTATACGCATTTCGTAATTTCGCAGAGAAAGTAGCGATCAACATCTGGTGTAAGGAATGAAGCTTGCAGGCAAACTGAAGAGTCTGGCTGGGAGCGTGTATTTACTCTGGCTCATAATCATGCCAGCCGTCAAGAACCAACATCGAAGGGCTTTTGCAGTTAAGGAAGACTGCAGGAAAGATCGGCGAGCGTCGGTCTTACAGCCTTTGACTATAGTTATCCAATCGATTTCTGTCCGAGCACCCCTGTTTCCTCCTGAGTGCGACAACATTAGGAGCCGGTTAATTCGAAGGTTCAGTACAACATGGTCGGTTTCGCTGTTTTCAGCGCAACATGCCGAACCTCGATACGTATCCCTTCCGCTAGAGAAGAACTCCTCAAGCGATGCAGTTCTTGGTCCGCTGAAACTTGGCAGGATGTTTCAGAGATTCTGGACGAAAGAGAAGTGCCCCTGTAGGACGAATAATGAGAGCAAGGGAGACAAAGACAATGTTGAGCGAGGAAAGTGGCAAATGTGACAGCTGAGCTGGATGGAGGTCTCTAGGGAAGAAGCGTCGATTGGATAACTTGTGTACCAGCAGCTTTTCACTAATCTCCGGCCAGTTTGAGGCCAGTCTAGTTCCGACTGACTTTAGATTCCGACGACTCCGGTCGATCATCCCGTAAGGTTTTCCCGCGATCTTTGTTTCGCACTGAGCTCGAGCTGCTGCTCTAACGTAATATAATTGCTCAATTGATCCCTACGCTCTTGTTTATTCATATCCAATTAACGTATTGGGCGACATGTTCATAAGCGAAAACAACTTCCATATCGAGGGTGGTCGGCGAAAGCGAGAATGAGCTTCGGGTCGTTTCCACTTGCCAACAGGTTCTTCCTTCAGTTGGTGCACGTGGACGAGGTCTGATCAACGGTGGTCGATCGAGCCAGACTTACAGTGGTGGACGCCGCGGGCGCTAAAATGCTACTCCACAGCCTTTCCTGTTTATGGAGACGTAAGCCAAGCCTTAGGCTTTGTAGTGGCTCCCTTCGTTGAACATTCTGCGTAGCCGGCGTAGGGATGCCAACTCTTGTCTCCCATGAGCCTCAGCTACTGTACTTTCTTGGTAACACAGTCCGGACTCGACATAAGGATCGGCATAGGCATCAAGCACAAACCAAAGGCAAACCCCGTAAAGTAAAGCTTCCCCTCCTCGTACTCCGCAACTTCCGTGATCGTGGCCTTGTCCAAACAGCAAACCATACCTGCTTCCCTGGTCCTTCTCAAGTGCACTTGGACGTTTATGGAAACTTTTTCACACGGTTGAATATTCGGTTGGAGTCTCGTAAACTTGAACCTACTTATATAGGACATATTTACCCTTAACCCTGGAGAAAAATTCAATTTAATAATTAATCTCCTCAGATGTGCAACCCTCAGTTGGGCAAGTAGAACCAATTCTTTATTCGAGAACCAAGATGGGATTGCAAGAGGAAAGTCACGTGGATGGCACTATAACTTGGTCATTGTCACATTACGTGTACTGACCGAAGCATGTCTGTCTTTTACAGATCGAAGTGAATGCTGGGCGTTGGAGTGGTTCTCCATCGTTGGTACAGCCATCGTGGACGAGGGGTTGAACAGGGCTGAAGTGGAGTGTTGTCTGCTCGTCGATCGAGTCGGGTGAAGTGAAAAGGGAAAAAAGCCAGCCAGCGAGTGGGAGAAACACATTAGCGAAGATTGCTAGCTGCCTTGTCCCGCCCTCTCGTAGTCTTCTGCAAGAACCCAGCCAGGCTCAACGGATACAAGGGTTCCCCAGACTTTTTTCCTCATCCAACCAGTGGCTGAAACTCCTTCGTTTTCACGTGATTAATATCCTTCCATTGCTTCTACTTCTTCCTCTTCCACCAAGTTATTACTGTGATATAACGACTGACACGGTGCACGTGCGCATTGCCGACAGAATCATGAGCCGTGGAAGGATGTAGGCACTGTAGCCATGTTGCTCTTCGACATCTCATTAACCGTGATCTCTCCTCAGCGTACGAGGTAGAGTTAGCTGCAGCTGGGACTGGGAGCGATTTTTAACGAAGAAGTCGCTTCGCTGTCACGAGCATCATCTTCTGCATACTAATTTCTGGCGACCTCCCATGGTGGCGCACTTGTCCGCATTCTATCTTGGTCTACCCAACTTATGACAAACAGAGCTCCATCAACTTTGTGACTTGTCTGCCTACACTGCTGATGCCGAAGCTGTCCGCTGATCGATGGACGGACGTTGAATTGTCGCTGTGATTTTGTCTGTGTGTTTGAGTTATGAGGGAAGATTGTTGGACCAGCTTCTTCCATGCGTTCTCTGGTGTCTTTCGACCGTCCATCTGCTCATTCAGGTACACAACATAAGTGTGGCCTTACTGCTGCTCGTCAAGCTGCAGGAAGAGCGACTACAAGGCGCCTTATTGGTGGGGACTTGACCCGGAAATCCTGTCACTGCGTGGCTTCCTTCTCTTCTGTGGGTCCACAGTTGGACTGTCAGTGGCTCCTTGATTTATGCGCCACCTGGCTGGCCTTGGACATGGCCACCAACTCCAACACTGCCACCACCTCTTCCCATAATACTTTCAACAACAGCAACAACCATCGCGCCGACCATCTGACCAACAACCGACTGGCCAAAGGCACACCTTCCCATGGAAATTATCCTGAAGACCATCCCAACTTCCTCGTTTACAAAAAGGTAAGTGCAAGCTTCGCTATATTACGGTTCTGTATTTGTTTGCCAATATGCACGATGCAGTTAACAGTAACCTTAAGTAGTAAAATAAAGATGAACAAGCTTATCTACGGCATACCGATCGATAAAATCGGCAAGCTTTGCTCGCTATCCGTATCGAAAGAAAAAAAAGTCGTCCTTCCGTGCGGACTACTTTCGCCGCTCCGAAAAGGAAACTTTGTCGTAGGTCTCTTACGCGTATTTAAAGCTAACAAAAGCTTGAATTTTTTGCCAGATAACAACGAAGTCAAAATCGTAGAATTCCTGTTTTTGTTAGTGAACCCTTTCAAACTTCTTTTTCGGGAAAGATGAAAGGCAAAGATTGGTTTGCACAACATCTATGTCCGAAAATTCAATTTTTTGTCCTTTGATGAAAAGCCGGTGTAATATAATATTCTCATTGATGGCTTGAGAGGCTGTACAAAGCTGGGCTTTAAGACTTTGCAAAGAAAATATCCGATGCATCTCCTCTTCGGAAGATTCATCGCGGGTCCATTTTACACGGCCTTGTGGGTTTATCTCACATTTCTCGGATGGTAATGGAGACCACTTTGCGACTTTGCATTATATCGCTATCCGCTTTTGACTCTTCCGCCGACACTGCAAAGGGCAAACAGACATCAATCCCCACAGTGGCGGGCAGTACGGGGAACCTAGTACTGCAAAGACCTTGCAAGAACACCCTTGGGACGTCGGCAAATGATTCCACCGGGATCGTTATCTCAAGTTGCGCGCGTTTACATTGGTATTAGCTGAGAGTGTGCGCAAGTTTGGAAATAGAGCTTCATTCATTTGCTGACGTCCTACCCACAATGGGCGGCGTTTTCTTCCGATGTTACCCTGCTGACAAGCTGTAATATAAGCTGTTGGCCTTATTACACAACAATCTTAACGAGCCGTTTTCCTTGTTTTCTACAGATGGAGAAGATCGTGGAACATATGCAGAACGAGCAGTCAGGTGTGCCGGTGCGCACCGTCAAAAGCTTCATGACAAAGATACCGTCGGTCTTTATGGGTAAGGTCGAGTCAGCGTGGGTAATTGACCGTTTTTTACTCGAATGGCCTAAAGCATTAAGAACGTTAACGGGTTCCAGACTGCAAGGCCTTTACGGCACCCAGCTGGGAGCATGATGGCGGCGATATGTTGTCTAAATGTTATTCTTTGACTGACAACGCTGTGACTGCAGGCTCTGACTTGATCCAATGGATGGTCCGCAACTTGGACGTCGATGATCAAAGTAAGTGCTTGAAGCTTCTCCACTCCACGCAGTACATACTATTCTCATAGTATGCAACGTCAGTCCCTTTCTCTTTCTCCTTCCTTGTTGCCCAAACCGCAAAAGAAGACAATCGAGAGAAAGTCATTCCATTTGCTCTTTCCGCCCGACGAGCACGCATGGCGATTGCTCTTTCTCATGTCCAAAAACTGTCTTCCAAGCATTCACGATCGTGGTTCTCCACTGGATGAACGTCTCGAGTACTTGTACAACGACCATAACAATGCAACGTTCGATGAGGCACCTTGAACAAAAATATCGTGACCAGTGTTTCGTATGTGGATCTACGTCAAGAGCCCGAGCAACGACATGCAGTATACTTGACGTGGGAAGTGTGCTTTTTTGGGGCAATGATATCAGGGAAGAAGGAAGTACAGGGTGGATTGTGCTGTGACAAGTCAATCCGTTTCTGTCTTTACTGTCACTTGGGTAATTGCATCGTCTTTATGGTATGTTTCTTTCGCAGCTGAAGCTCTTCATCTTGCTCATCTGATGGCTGGTCATGGCTATTTCTTTCCCATTGACGACCACGTACTCACTGTCAAGAACGATGGAACCTTTTACCGCTTTCAAGTACGTGTAATCTCGATCCGCACAACATTATGTACAACCTTCTTCTCTGTAGACACCCTATTTTTGGCCTTCAAATTGCTGGGAACCGGAAAATACCGACTACGGTGAGAACTGCTGGAGTAGTCTTTGGTCGGTCACTTCTAACCAGGAAATTATGCTTCGCTCTTCCTTTAGCGGTCTACCTGTGCAAGAGGACCATGCAGAACAAAACGCGGCTGGAGCTGACCGACTACGAGGCGGAGAACCTTGCGCGGCTCCAGAAAATGTTCTCCAGAAAATGGGAATTCATCTTCATGCAAGCCGAAGCGCAGTCAAAGTATGACGTTGCTCAAACACAAGTCGGGAATTATAGAGAAACAAAACTAATGTTGAGGTCTTTTATTTGAAGACAATAATCTCTACTCTACGATTGAGGAAGCGGCGATATATAGCGGCGATAAACTTATAATTGGACTTTCTTTTTAGAGTGGACAAAAAGCGTGACAAGCTGGAACGGAAGGTATTGGACAGCCAAGAACGAGCCTTCTGGGATGTCCATCGACCAGTCGTAAGTGTAAGCTATCACCGAAGTGGACTCATTGTGTCGCACATTTGCACCAAGTTATATTGAAGTTCGGTCGACGAGCTCGACAAGATTATTTTCCCAAGTAGCGCACGGCGTCAGTGTTACGAACGAAGAATTGCGCCACTCGGAAGAGCGATCTTGTCGAGTTCGAGTGCCGAACTTCCATATTATTGGCTTGCAGGGAAGGGACACTACATGGATGTGGTTTTTGCAGCCGGGCAGTGTCAACACGACCGAGATGGACTTCAAGAAGGCAAGCCGAAGTAAAAAGGTGACCAAAGGTTTTAGTCGACTGGGAAGTACCGGTGGGGGAAGTCGGGCCAAGATTGCCGACGATCCGCAGACAGTGGAAACCTTTACCAGAGAAGTTGAAAGACTGCGGCAACGTCTGTCTAGAAGACATCTCAAGATGTCCGACATTACCAAACCGTAAGCCAGCTTAATGAGTGTCTGCTGTGGTTAGATTCACTGTTGGAACGAGTAAACGAACTGTGTTGTCTGTTTGTAGACATGTGCAATTTTTTGAGCAGTACGCCGAATATGACCCCTTTATTGTGCCACCGGAAGTGGCCAACCCATGGATCTGTGATAATATTGAGCTCTGGGAGCAAGAAAGGTTATGGTAATATCTCATTTTACGATTGTTTCTCTTTCGTACAGTACACGAAAAAAATAGACTTTCAAAAAAATGGGTGTGTACGGAAACCAGATGGGACCAACTAATTAACTCTGAATGTTTCGCTAAGAGCACCTTTTAACGGTCAATGCTGATTGAGCCATATGGGTTCGCCCCACCCATTTTCGTAAGCTAAGTTTTCGTACGAGTTTCTCGTACACTGTATCAACCCATTCGATTCTGGAATATTAACCGTCGTTCACTTTGCAGTAGTAAGGATCCTTCCAGCAAAAGAGTGAAACGATGGGCTTTCTCCCTGCGCGAACTTTTGAAAGACCCTATCGGTAGGGACCACTTCATGCGGTTTCTAGAGAAAGAAGTCAGCGGAGAAAATCTGAGGTACTGGGTCGGCCATACTGTCCGGATTCGCCATGGCCAATCTCTTCTAAACGTTTGATCTGTAGATTCTGGGAGTCGGTACAAGAGCTGAAACGTATGCCTAATAAGCAGATACCAACCCGAGTCAAAGAGATTTTTGCGTGAGTCACTTCGCTTCCTGATTGCAGTGGTTTCTCAATGGAATAATGCCTCGTTTCTTTTAGCGAGTTCTTAGCGCCCGGTGCGCATTCTCCGGTAAACATCGACTCGGCTGCCGCCGAAATCACCAGAAAGCTCATGCTAAAACCCAATCGCTACAGTTTCGAGATTGCAGCGGTATATTTTTTTTTACTGCCTTCAGATGTTGAAAAGCACCTTTTTATCGCATGATGTAATTGCAGGAGCATATTTACAACCTGATGGGTCGTGATAGTTACCAGCGGTTCCTCCGTTCCGACGTCTATAAGGAACTGCTGGCGGGAGCCAAGAAGAAGGTGAGGCCTCGTTTTGAGACTCCTACTCAGTCTTGACCGTTAACACGGCTAATTCAGAAACACGCACCAATTAGCAAAGTGACATGTCCGTCTTGAGAATGTTGTGTGGATGTGCTTGCGCTTGAAACTGCACGAGGAGAGCTTTCCCTAATTGTAACGAGAAGCGGCTGCCGCCTGCCTTTTCCCCAGTGACATTTGCATGCTAATGCCATTCCTTTCCCTGATACCCATTCCCCGTACGTACTACGCTGATGCCTTTCGTAGAGCTCGGTTCGAGGTTTGCGCTCAGTGATCTCACTGGGTCGAAAGGATCCGAACAATACGCTGCAGCAACCGCCGGTTACCTCATAGAACCTTCCGTCTTGGTTGGGCTGGCTGGACTGGGTCGAGCTGAACGATCTCTCTCATTCGCATGATTTGCGACATGTACACTTCCACTTCCGTTGCCTCTGATTGAATGCAGTACTCGACAACATGAACATGGTTACGTTGAGATCTTCTTCTTTCTCAGAGTTTAAATGTCTCGCTGTGGGAATGCCCATATTACACTACTCCCAGATGATTATTTGATGAACTCCCCCCTTTCTTGAATGGAAAGCCTGTGTATATTCTCAATCATTAATTTTGTTCTTTTTGTTGATCTCGGTTCTCCAAATGAACATTGATGAATACGGTTAGTGTACTCAGTGATTCGGTTCCACCGCATCGTTGAGGGAATGCACAAGCTTTTCCGTTGGACACAGAGGAAGAGCCTGTCCAAGGAAGCACGGTGGTACGTTTTTTCCGGTGTAATGTCTTCGTTTGACAATTTGAATGGATGACTGTCGCCCAAGTTACACTGCGCAGCAAGGCATTCAGCCAATGACCAGGTAACAAACTTCGTTTCAGGCCACCAAGTTCGTTATGCCCAAGTTGACTTCGACGTCCAAACTGCACAGCTTCAACCTCTCAGCTGGATAGAATTCCGGATATCTCATACAGAGCTCGTCTAACCTCAGTGTACGTCAAAAGACCCATTGATTGCTTACGACCTTTCGTCGGTCGGTGGATGACAGTAAGAGCGGCGGTCTTTCATTTCGCGGCTTAGTCTGAATTCAGCGGGACATCCGCAATGACGTCACTGCAGAGAACCGAGGACTTACAGACTTGATTATTTCTCTTTACTCAGAAAGCTTTGCAATATTGATGTTGCTTTTTCAAATACAAAATTATAAGCTACAATCTTGGCAAAGCAGGCAAGGAGGCATAAAGTTACATCACATCTCCAGCTGCTATTGTCGTTGGTTGTTTTTCTTGACGGAAGTAAACTATTGCGGTTGCAGCAAGCGTCGTGCGTCTGCTGTCCGTTAAATCCTTTATGCAAGCACCATATCATCTGTCGCTGCCGATGTCTTTTTGGCCGCCTTCTCCCTCAAAATATTGTTCAGTCAAAGAATGGCTGCGCATCCGTCCTTGCTGACACTCTTTTAGTCAGTTCGATAAAAAAATCAAAAGGCAGCATCTTTTTCTAATACAGAGACACACGCGCCGGCAATGAAGAGTCAGCCAAAGTCAGCTTCACTGACAAAGAGAAAAGCGCGATCCGGCTTGATCTGGCACCGGCTTTGACACCGATAGCACCTTCCATTCTTCGTCTTGTTTTTGTCTACTGATTAGCGCTGTTCAATATATTCCTAACAGGCACGAGGAAGTTATTTTCGGCGACTGTCAGCTCACGTTCCTATCCATACCGAAAATACGAATATTTATCTTAATCTCGTTGTGATCATCCCCATGAATCATGATGGATATTCTGTCGGGAACCCTGCTGTTGACCGCAACATTTCTTAATTTTTTGTGTGTAAGTCACTGTCGATTATTGTCAAATTCTTCTGAATCTGACCACCGTTATCCGCAACATTTTAGGTTGCCGGACAAAACTCGAACAACGGCGGAATGTCAGCCTTTCAGGCTTTGGATGACCTACGTCAGATTCCGCAGGGCGATATTGGCGCTATAGCGCGAGCCATGGCTAGGGCGGTCCCTGGTAGAACTTACCCTATTTTATCTTCCATACCAAGTACCGCTTTTACCTGTACCTCAGTACCTCAAGTGGGATACTATGCAGGTAAGTCCCACCGCCCGTAATTTGACCCGGGAGCTCGTCCTGCAAACTCGACCAGATTGCTTTCCCTAGTGGCGCACATTATCAGCATAATTAGCTGGAAGCGTGCGCCACTTGGGAAATGATTTTGGCTGAATCGCACATGTGAACTGTTTGTATTCCTGTGTTTCAGATACCGAGACTGGCTGCCAGGTTTTCCGCATGTGTCTTGCTGACGGCACCATGGAGTCTTTCATTTGTAGCAACCAGACACTCTTCAACCAAAGTAAGGCTCGAGAACTCCGTGTTGTACGGATCGTCCTTCCTAAGAGTCGTGTCCTCAGCATCTATTTTGTTTGCAGTTACTCTCGTTTGCGACTGGTGGTAAGTAACGCTGTTTGCCCGGTCTCGGTCTGATAGGTCAAGACTGCTTTGCAACTTAAAGTGTGATTTTCTTATCATCCACAGGTACAACGTCAATTGCTCCAAGTGAGAAACAGCGCATAATTATAATATCGCGAACGAGACCTTCATACGTGTCTGAGGGGCGCTTAACACAACAGTCCGCCCGCAGAAATTCCCGTGGTAAATTTTCTTGTCCCTAGGTCTCCGACATACTACAGCTTTTCAAACCCGCGAATCTATCAGCAAAACATGCGCTTCTTGGATGACGGTAACAGTATCGACATCGGTGCTAGCAGCGGTGGATATCGTCCAACGGGAAGATCAGTTGGTGGTTCCGGTATCGTTCCGGCCAGTCTGGTTGTTACTGCCGGACCACCTGCCACCACGGCTCGTGTTGTACGGCCTCAAGGTCGATCCCTGCAAACTTCGTTGACAAGCCGTAGGGTTACCGAACCCCATGACGCAAACTTCTACGGGCAGATGACCACCGAAAGGGTAGAAAGAAACGGATGGCCTGGCTTTGATGGCACTACCGACCAGTATGACGAATTTACGGTAAAAAATACCGATAAATCTATAGCTTTTAGCAGCGTTCTGTTAATAGCTGTTCAAGCTCGCTGTCTCTCAGTCAATTTCGAGCCAACTGGAGCATACTGTGATATTGTCCTTTAGGAGACAACTGATGCAATGAACCAAGAAGCCAGTGAACACCGTCCTCCTTCATCTTACTCTTCAGGTGAGGCTGCGCGTCGTGAAGAAGGAAGTCTCCGTATTCGAGTAACGGCTGGACCATCCAGAGGAGCAACCACCGTACGTCCGTTGGTCCCAGAAATCCACGAGCATGCAGTGCCAGGGGAGGGAGGTCACGTACAGGTGGCGCCACCCGGGAACCCCGACCATGTGACGTCCGGCTCGGAGACTTCCGAGCATGTCGTCGCACATGAGACCGCTCATGTCGAGTTGTCCAATGGTGTTCGTCTTAACATATCAGTCGATCAGACCCATCCAGGCCCTGCGGAAAACTCCGAAGGCCACGCAGAGACAACAGAGGAACATGCGGCTGGGGCAAAGGAAACTCACTCTGAATCCGGGAATGGAGATGCTGCTCAGAGCGAACCGATGGAAGAGGGCCATGTACAGGGAACGAATGGTGTCTCGGCCGAAAGCAGCCATCGGAGTTCTGGCGTAGCAGACCATCCAGTAGACGATACTGCAAACTCTGGGCATGAAGAAGCCAACCATGGGACACGCACGGCCAACGCATCTGCTTCCAATGGCCACTCTTCGATTGCAGGCGGCCACGAGGCGTCAGGCCAGAATGAACACGGGAGTCCGGTTGCTGAGATCAGTCGTTCCGTGTCTGGTCAACAAAGCCATTCAGCACATGCACCTGTGGAATCGGCGAGCCACACAAACGACCCAAGCCATGCAGCTTCCGTCGAGAGTGGTCATTCAGCTGTTGGAGGGCCTGAAGCCTCTAGTCCGGAGGGACACGCCGAAGAAGCAGACCATCTTGCGCCTTCTCAAACGGGCCACGAAGTTTCTGGACAAGCCAGCGCTCGTGTGCCGGAAGGTCATTCGAATGAAGCGGGTCATGAGATGTCCGAACACAACGAAGCGAATCATGAGGTATCGGCTTCCGAAAGCCCCAAAGTTGACGTCTCAACACCTGCAGTTTTTCCTGGAAATCAGCAGATCGCAATAGCCCGCGAGTCCTCTCGTTCTCCCTCTACGGACCGAAACCGCGCGGAAGCCGCTGCCCGTGCTTTGCCGGGCGCACCACCTGCGGCATCGCACCAATCCGGTCACGTCGCTGGAAGTTCCTCGCATGATTCAGGCCGAAACCTGCAGGTGTATCGGCCTGCGGTAGAACTAAATCCGGTCTTCCGGGATCGAACGGGGGTTGCAAGGCCTAACGCGAGTATTCCACTTCCCGGAATGATATTTTCGGCAAATCAAGACCCCTCGTCCAGTAATCGGATTTCGATTGTACCAACCACACCATTTGGTAAATTTTCGACCAAGAAAGCCGATATAACCACAACGCCGGCAACCACCGCACGACTTACAGCTAAAAGAAAAATATTCATAAGGACTGGAACCCCGACATCTGGAACACCACTGGTGAATGCGAACAGCATCGCCATCAAGAAAGAAAAGCTTCTCCCGACCAGGGAACAGGACAATTTTCCAGCGAGCTCAATGAGCGGCAAGTTCGACGGAAGAAAGAACGATTCAATGTTGTCTCAGTCTAATTCACACTCCTTCCCACGAAGAGACAAATTTGCTGGCTTCCATTAGGATAATTCCATCATCATCCATCTGGTGAAATTGGAAGAAACAGCTCTTTGGCAATTTCGACCTCATCTCTCTGTTTTATTGCTATTATTGGATAAATCTTACTAGATTTAACCGTAGTGAAAATAAGAGCATCAGGTGGATGTTGTAGGGTGCTAAAAATGCTGGGTATAGACGCTACCGGTGTCATGTGTATGCAAGCCGGTTTTCTGCTTCGTATCGCGGTTGAATTCTTTGACATCGATATCGTCTTGACCGGGAACGTTAACGGTAGGGATCTTCTGGGGAGCGAAAGCGTGAGGACCGAGCGCTGCCTTTCCGTGGTTCCCGGTCTTGTTTGAATTTCGGCCGAGGTTCCTTACATGTTGAGTTCCATTCATGACAGGTCTTGAGGCTCCAACTGCTGAAGAACATGAAAAAATGCATACCGGTCAGATTTGAATGCGCTTTTGACCGCCGTACAGTAACCCTTCTCACAAGTCAACTTCGTCACGCAAGCCAGCTCCTCGATACCGCTGGCACGTTTGTCTGCGTAGTAGTTTCTAGCGTGACGTGGTAACTTCTGAGAAGGGTTCTTGTGCACAGCAAAAGTACAGAGTCTTACCTGGGTTCGGAGCAGCTCCTTGCAGAGCATGAGGACCTAGCTGCATTACCAGGGCAAGTATAATGCAAGGCAACCAACACAGTGCCGATAAGTTGCCCATCTTGTGAGAGAAGAGGATGGCAACGAGGTACGAACCAAGAGGATGGCAGAACTACTGGATAAGTCGCGAAGATAGAGAGAAATCTGAAGCGACCAAAGAACTCGACAAAGTAGGCTACGCTACCTGTTCACAAGTAACTTTAGTACGCGAAACCTCGCGGGATTACCTGTACAATGATATTGTTTACCAGTTTCTCAGCGGGGTTCTGTATAATCGTTCAAGAAAATATCCGCATTGCCAAAGACAGTCAGAAGTCGAGCAGACAAGTACGATAACAAACCGGTAGGTGATGGCATGATGCAGTCAGCTGTCATTGTCAGACGTGCGCTGCAGCTAATTAGTTATGCACAATATAAAACTAAAATCTCTTTGGCATTCAAGTCGAGCTGGTCGAGGTGAGAACACCTCGACATGTCTGATTCGGTCAACTAGCACTCATAATTAGATGACAGCCAGGAAAATTGTGGTGGTTCCAGTTCTTGGCGGGTTCCCTCCATCGACCGCTATCACAGTTATCTGTAACACCAATAATTGAAAAGTTATTGTCTTTAGCGATAATCGTGGTTAATGTTTTTGAATGATAAGCGTCTATACTTTGGAGTTTCGATATTACCCGACCGGACATGGCGTCCTTCCTGGACAATATATACGTCTATTGCATACATGTACTGTTGCTGGTCAGCTCAATGTACTTCCTTGTTCGCTAACTCCGTCCAGTAATTCGCCATGTCCGGCTGATAGCTCCACCTGCTTTCCATCAGAGACTGTCCCGCATGCAAAATGTTCATGAAGTCTTCTCGATGGAACATTCTCAATACACACTTTCATTCGCGCTCTTTGCGTCTCTGGAATTTCTGAACCGCCATCCCACCCCTCATGCTCTTCGGCTTTTTATTTGTCGATAAAAGAGGCACCTCGAGTCTAGCTGGATCGACGTTACCTATCGATGCGATCAGACGACCTCAACATGCCCACATAAAAACCATCCCCGTTCGCTCATTATGAATAGTTTCACTAAGTGCAAGCTACGACTGTGTGCCGTATTGCACAAGTAGACTTGTCACTAGAGTAGACAACTTCTTACCGTAATGGTTTGGCCTCGGAAGGCAGTTAGGGGTTGGGAGAGAACAAGCTCTCCAGCCGAGTCGATACGGAAATACTGCTGCACCATGGCCACATTCCCGCCCAGCTCGTATCCTCGTATGTGGTTATTGGGATACTGAAAACAAACAGTGTTATGACAATTAGGGCGGATTTCAGCTGCTTACAATCTGGTTTACCGTTTGGTCTCTATCCGTCGCTCGGACAGACAGTAGGCCTGAATCCAGGAGCACTGTCGAAGGTATGGTTCGCCGATACTCGAGTGATTCGAAGCGCGGGTTTTCGTCATTGACATCCTACAAAGACCAAGGCTCTGATCAATGGACAAAGAGTAGAGCGTTTTGGGGTGAGACCTACCAGTACGTTGATGAAGACTACCGCGTAGGCATCGGGTGTGGTCTGATCGTTTTGCAGTGTGCCGATAACTAAACTGTAGTCTTCGCTAGCAACAGCATCGGCATCAAGAACTGCACGCGACCGAACAATTCCAGTTTTCGCTTCGACCGAAAAAAGGTTGCTGTTACCGGAGCGCAGGACGTAGCTGACATCTGTCCTATTGTCGGGATAGAGTGCCTGGAAGAAAAAATGTGATATGAGTGCCGGGACGCAAGATCGGTAGACACACACGACATTTTTCTCCCAGGTGGCGCGCGTTCTCAGTGTTATTGGCCGAGAATGTGCGCCAAGTGAAAAACGAGCTCCTCGAGTCTGTATGCCAAGCGTCCAGATGATTCCCGAGAAAACTTCCTCGTCAAATCTAGGCAACTCGGTCTTCGTGCAATTACCTTGACTCGTGTGATTTCCGTGTTGAGCGGGCTATTCTCTGGAATGCCGGCGCAGTAGTACTGCTGTTGGAAGGTGGGTATAGAAGCCGGCGGACATGCAACGTTGATGGTCAGCGTCACAGTTGAGCTCAGGGTCGGGGTGCCATGGTCCGAGATTCGGACCGCTACGAAGCGTGCCGGTGGGTCTCTCGACAATCCCATCGTTGTTCGAACCTCTCCAGTACTGGATACTTGGAAACCACTAGAAGAGGCAACTGTCGTGCATCGAGGAAAAAAGAGGAACCAATAAATTATTACCTGTTGTTCTCCAGGAAAAAGCTTACTTCCCCGTTACGACCCAAATCCCGGTCGACGACCTACCGTACGAAATATTGTACACAAGGAGCTTTGTGATTGAAAATCATGGAAACTTACGGATAACTGGACTATGAAAGCGTTGGGCGTACTACAGTTAACATTGGCCACCACCGGCTGCATATTGACCACTTCCGGTGCGTGATCGTTCACGTCATCAATCCGTACAAAGACAGCAGCTGAGCAGACCTGTAAACCACGCCAAGCCCGTTAAAGTTGCGAGACTGAAACAATTTACGACGTCGGCAAATGATTTGAGCAGAATATTTCTAGATCATTTCGCAGAAAGTCAGAATAGCGCAGGGGGTTTGGCGTCGACCACTCAGCGGTTACAGACTGTTTGTGCCAAACGACCGCGCCCAGCGGATGAGTTGAACAGTGGAACAAAAGGCAGCCGAGGCCGTTATCTGATCCAGGTGCCAGGTTTCCGGCTTGACTTCTCCCCTGCAGAATTCTTTCTTGTCGAAATCTAGTGTTTTAAATTTCTATATACTGTATTACCTGCTAAATATATCTCGTTTTGAAGATCAGTTGTCCGCGACAAAAACTTCTCCATTTTGATGCAATAAAAAAAGGAAAAAACATATTCTGCCAAAATCATTTGCCGACGTCGCACTTACTGAGCGGAAAACAAAAACCTACTGAGGCTGAACGATCGGTGGCACTGATGGTCAAGTTGTAAAAGTCGCGCGTTTCCCGATCGATCTCTCCGGCAAGCTTGAGTTCCCCACTGAAACACAAAGCAGCAAACATTGACGTCTAGTGTCCTTAAAATTGTGTCGGCCTCTTTAAACTTTTGTTTTTTACGCACGTGGAAGAATCCAGTAAGAATGCGCCGTCGGAATTGCCGCTACTGATACGGTACGCTACTTGCCCCAACGGCTGGGATGCTATAGTCGGTACGGTGGCTGTTTCGAAGATGCCAATGAGCGTTCCCACTGGCATATGTTCTTCCAGTTCGATCTCCAGTACCGCCCGCTGATCCGTCAAACCTGGTGCCCGAAGACCCAGGCAATGCAAGGTGGGACTTTGGGGGACAAGCAGCGCCTTCCGCTCTGATGAGCCATCATCATTAGCCAGCGGCTGAACGGACGGCAGCGGGTTAGCGGCGTCCATCACATTGACCCTGATCGATGTCTCGCAACTCTGTAATTATACAACCTTAACATTGAGGTGCCTGATAATAGTCGTACAAACACAACATGTTGCCTCGATAATTTTGAAAGAGGGATAACGAATGGGGACTACTGACGGTGTAACCTAAGTTCAACCATTCACAAATGTTAAAAATCCCAGAGATGGTCTGGACCAAAAAAAAGGTTTTTATGCGCACCTGTCCGTAGATGTTGACAACGTTAATGTCCACGATGTATGTAGATTGACGTTGACGCTCCAGTGGAGAGATAAGAGCAATACGAGCAGAACTGGAAAGAAAGCAGGGTGTAATATGGCGCAGGAGCAACGCTGAAACATATTCTCCCATAACAGTTAGCACACAGCAGGATCTGTTAGTATTATCCGTGCACTCGCTGACTCAAAGAGGTGGAGACCAAACACAAAATGCTTTCTCTGCCTTAATCGTACTTGGCGTTGATGTTGTCTATCTGGAATGGCTGCGAGTCGGCACTCGGTCGTAGCGAGAACTTAAGACTGGAATCCGGGTTGGGGTTCCTGGCCACCACCGTTGCCACTAAGAGCCCACTGCGATGCTCCGGTACATTGGCCACAGACGACTGGGGACATGTGGGAGGGAGATAGAGCGCCGTGCTGGTCGGGAGACACCGAACCACTATCTGCACTTTCACCGTGGCACTACGTGGAGGAACTTGGCTATTATCAGCTGCTAGCACTGTCAGCTGGTACGAGGCTGGACTGCCGGACACAGGTCGCCGTGCTCGCAGTTCTCCGCTGGTGGCATCGATGAGGAAGACTTCTCGAGCACCGTCCGTGGCGTCAGCTATGGTGTAGAGCATCGAGCCTGGTTGGGATGTCTCGCCATCGCCGTCCTGGGTGGATACCACCCCGATCAGGCCCATATGTCCACAGTTGATGCTGAAGGAGTAACCTGGCTGCAGGAATTGAGGCGGCTACGATCCAGTAAACACAATTAGTGCCGCAAGTCTACTCAGTACAAGACATTATAATTTTTTCCTCCAGCTGGATAACAGCAAGTGGGGCCTGGGCAGAAACAAACTCGGGAAGATCGTTTTTCCAAGTGGCGCGCACTTCTGGCCAACAACACTAAGAATGTGCGCCGCGTGAAAAAAACCAAACTAAAAGTCGTTTGCCGAGCCCTCCAATCATAAATGATTTTATAAGCTTTCTATTTAGGTAATCATGAACATTCTCTACGTACACTGTAGGTGACGACGACCCCAGGGCAGTTGGGACGGATAGTCACTTGGACGGTAACCTGAGCGCTTCGGCGAGGGGATGCCAAGTCGTTCGCCAGCACCACGATCTCCCGAGTAGGGAGCTGGGCTGATAGAGGGCGTAGTATTCTAATCTGTCCGGTCACCTTGTCGATTATAAAATCTCTGTAGTGAGAAAATACTTTTTTAGTTCCCGGACGAGGAACGAGTACTTACAGTACATGAGTCACAAGATTATTACGTTGTTCCGGAAAGCGAATATTCCACATGAGAGGTCTGCACGTTGCCGGTGGCCGATACTTGGCCAACCACAGTGCCACCTGGCGCCGCACAGTCCACTGCGAAGCTTCTCGGACCGACGAAGGCAAGGGGTTGCTCGTCAGTGCTGCCGCCCAGAACGGTGATAGTCAGCATTGTGGTGCAAGATAGACCTTCCTTGTTGAACGCTTGAATGCTCAGGCTGAACGGGCTGACCATAGTTTCGCGCTCGACAACATTCCGTGTTAAAACTTGACCACTGCGAAATGTATACCAATTAGCGTTATGTCCCGTGTCCATCGACACTGTACATATAGTACCGCTTCCAGGCTCCAGCTAACTCAACATACCTGGGTGTGACGGAAAATCTGCTGGCATACGGTCCGCCAAGCTGATAGCGTAACGGACGGTTCGCTGGATCGAGAGCGGCCACTTGTGTGACTAGCGTGTTTGGAGGACTCTTTTCTCGGACGCGAAGACTGGTAGGAAGGGGACAAATTGGTGCCAGGTTCGTCTGAGCTTCCGAGCAGTTTGTCGTAATTCTTACATCGACTAAAACAATTCAACCCCCAAAATGATACACTTCTTAGCCAGTAGGTCAGTAACACAGCTTACCGGAAGCGGTTTTTTGCGGCGAGCCGGCATCTGAAGCAAAGACCACCACCTCATAAACATCTCCCTGGTTGTTATCGAGCGGCAACCGCGTCCGGATTTCCCCCGTTTCTGGGTCAATGACCACGGGACTACCAAAGGCAACAGGGTTAACAACCGGATACAAAAAGATGGTGAAGGTTCGGAAGCCAAGGCCCGTTGGACTGACCTGCTGGGAGCCACACTGTACACAAGCTTGGCGTTCATGCCGATATCGTCATCCACCGCCGACACTGTTCCGACATAAGTCAAGGCTTCTCTGCATTTCGCTCGAAACTCATATACAGTCTTTTCAAAGACGGGCGCTGTGAGAATAAAGGCTTTAGACTGGACGGAGTTCAACACATTTTGAAGTGTCGAAATAACCTGAAGGCCGGCAACGCAACGTGCAACACTGTCATCTTAAGTTGCGCGCGCTTCCAAACTAGGAACAATGGAAAAGTGCGCCACTCGAAATAACGATCCTGTACGTTCGTTTGCCTTCCAAATATATCGTACTGTGTTTTATCGGTTACCGTTGTCGTTGTTGTCAATGATTGCGACGTCAACAACCACCTGACACGTTGCTTCAGAGGTGTCTTTTGCCACCACAGTCAAACGATACGACCTGGTTCTTTCTCTGTCCAGTGGACGATTGGTGACGATCACACCGCTCAAGTGGTCGATAGTAAAGGCTTCTTCCCTATTGCCATCGACTATGTCAAACGACAGAGCATCTTGTCCGTCTGGATCGGTTGCCGAGACCTGTTGGACCTTCGTGCCAATAGGGTCTACCTCGTTGATGGCCGACGTGAGGACCGGTGGGGAGCAGACGGGAGCTCGCTGACATGGCTGGAGCGTCACGGAGATACCTGCCGTGGTGGTGGCACCTGACATCGGGTTTCGTGCCGATACCACAGCGGACTGCCTACGGAGTGGTAGCGGCATCGCATTCTCTCGCAGGCAAACTTCGCCGCTGTCCGGTGTTACCGTGAAAATACTGGAGTGAAAGAAGAGCGGTCAACATTCAGGAAGCTCGCCGTCAGACTTTAATCGTTTTCCCATGTGGCGCACGCTACCAGCAAATAGCATCGAGAAGGTGCGCCACATCAGCATACGATCCAGTGGAGTTTATACGCAATAAACTTTTCCTTATAACAGTCTAATACCGATCGGTTGACGACATGGAGTACTGTACTGGACCGCCGCCATTTCCTTCAACAGCGTTGACCCTGCCGAGGCACCTTATCGGAGTTCCGCAAGGAACATTAAACTCGTACGTGGGTTGCGCGAACTGCGGAGCACTTGATGGGGGAACGGTCACTTGGACGGTCATTTGGCAAAAGGCATTGGCCGCTGAGCTGGCTCGTACCGCAAACTGGAATGCCGTTTGACCACTGGGCAAAGGACTCAAAGATCTGGCTGTTTGTATTTCCCCGCTACATAAAGTTACCTTGAGCTCCTGCATCTACAGGCGTCATTCACACGAAACATGATAGAGAAGGAAGTTAATCGAATACCTTGTGGGGTTGACCGTGAAAGCGGACTGGTCAGGACCGAACAGCGTATAGGTCAGCCGATCCCCGTCCAGATCCGTGGCTGTGACCGTGCCCACCCGTGTGCCCTGGGGAGCGTTGGACGGCAGCTCAAAGCGATACACCGGTTGCGAACACACGGGTGGCGAGCCGCAGCCGACACCGTCAAATGCCACTTTGACATGTGTCGTGGTCTTGTGGCCCGCTGGATCGGAAGCCGTAACGGTCAAGCCTTGCGACGGAATCACCGTCAGGACGGGCACTCGGCTCCTTATGGCTCCCAGTGAGTCAATGGTGAAAAACCTAGGATTCAAAGGCGGCAAATCAACATAGGTGATGCTTGAACTACTTGTTAAAGGTTCTTCCGACATACTCGGATGGTGTGACGGCATAAGTTAGCTGGTCTCCGTCTGGGTCGTTGGCTGGAACCACTCCGATGAAAGTATCGGCTGGTCCGCAGGTTGACGAGAACACGTACTGTTCCGAAGCGAAGACTGGACGCCGGTTAACTGGTGGCAGCTTCAGTATCAGTGTTGTGTCACAATACTGCGAAAAAACCCGGAATAACCAAAGCGGCACCGCCGAATTTCCACACCATGAGGTCACTTACAGCTCCGTATGGGTCCATGGCTCTGACGACGTACTGGTATTCTACCATGGAAGCCAGCGAAACTCCTCGAGTTAGACTGACAATGCCGCTACAAGTACAAGCCATATCGGTGATGGAAGTCTAATGCTAGATTTGCCACCGAGGACGGGAGTGTACGTACTTCGAGCGGCCAACACTGATCAAGGGTACCCCACTGACTTCGTTGGACAAGACAGAAAACCGCAGAGGGTATCCGTTGGGAGATCCCACCCGCACGATGGCAATGGTCCTGTCCGGACCATACAGCTCCAAATTGCGATCCACGGTGGCGATCAGCGGTGTCAGTGCACACTGTAACGTCAAATTTACCGGCAGTACCGTCACGTCCACTCGACCATCACAAAACACCTACAACGAAGATACAGCGTTAAGTCATGTGATATGTGACATTACATGGCTAAATAGACGCCCATGTGTTGACCAGAAACACTGCAAGCGTGCGCCACTTGGGAAAGTAAACTCGACAAGGTCGGTTTTCCAAGTGGCGCACGGTTCCCGCTTATAACACTGAGAACGTGATCCACTTTAGAAAACACTGTTGCCGAGTCTATTTGCCCAGCTCTCGTTCTGCTGTATGTTATTGGTTACCGTCACGTCGTTAAGCATCGACCCTCTGAGGATCAGCTGGTAGGTTCTAGCGGGCAGACTGAACAAGTCATGCGTAACGACGATGGTGCCGGTGGACTTGTCGATGTCGAAGTAATCTCCGGCTCCTGAAGTGGCGACGAGGCTGTAAGTATATTCTCCTGGTTCGGGACTGAGCTTCCAGTCGGTGACCACTGTGCCGACTCTGGAACTCTGCAGAAGTGAGACACTGCTGGGCGAGGGACAACTGGGCAAGGACGGCAGCCGACGGACAATGCCCACTTCTAGGACAATCTCGCAGGTCTGATCGGAAGTCGATTGAACAATGACGGGTACCCGCATCATCTCACCACCGTGCTCGCTCACTCGCTCGTTCAAAACGACAGAACCGCTGAACGGATCAACTGCCAGCACATTCCGAACATCCTCAGGAGCCATTGGCGAGATGCGATACGTTACGCTGCCCGAAGACGAGCCGGCTGTAGGGTCCTATGAGGAGCGAAAACTTAACTTTTCTGCTAATGTCAACAAATTTCAATTGCTGCTGTTCTAAACACAATCTCGCTATGGGTTTCTTTCTTATTCTTGCATATTCTATGAGAAAGGTTTCGCGAACCGGTATGAAGGCGATGCCCGTTCCAGGCGGAGCGTTGTCGTTGATTTGGGCACGAAGTACATCTGGGCAGTCCAGCGGACATTTGGGCACGTTAACAGTGGCAGTGGTTGTGGACAGCAAGCCGTTTCCGTCGTGTGCCCTGATTTGCAAGACGTAACGACCCTCGGGGACATTCTCTGCCACTCGAAGTTCACCCGAAACTCCGTCCATCATAAAGTTTCTAGAGAACGAAAAAAGGGGTAACATCTACATCGGCCATGGTGGTGACTGCGCACGTACCGTTGTTCATTTCCTCCACTTATGGCGTAAGTAACCTTTGCTGGTTGGAAGCCTCCCGTGAGCCATACGGCCTGCCAGGAAACCGGAGATAGATTTCATTCAAATGATATGGCAGACGGATGACATGCTAATTCTTACCGTTACTCGACCCACAACCCCTCCCAGTCGACCACAAACTGCCGTGAAGACGTAGGGGCTGCCCACAAACTCTGGTGGACGCTTGTGGCGCGTTATCGCCAAGTTAACGGATATCTTGCAGCCCTAGACCAAACGACCTGCGTTAGAATTCTTGATCGACTACTGCAGACTTTGTGACTGGATTAGTACCTCTCCACGTGCATCGAAAACGGCGACGACGAACTCGAACTGACTGGATGCCGCTGATGTACCAAGGGCGGGTATCGGCTGTCCCAGTGTTATTTCTCCGCTAAAAAGTAATCCTCATTAGAGCACATGATTAGAGCCTCAACAGAGGGCGCTGCAGCGCAGAAATCAAACTTACGTTTTAGGATCGACGACGACACTTAGGGGTGAGGTGATGGGAGCAACTAATCGGTAGAACAGAGACCCTGGACTGTCCTGGGTGGTTGAGATGGTACTGGGTATCTGGCCGATGACACTTCCAACCACGGCGTCTTCCGCAACTTGGATGGTCACGCTGGTTGGGCAGTTGAAGGGTCTGCACGAGACCTCAACAGTGACCGGTACCTGCCTTCTTGTGAACCCCGATCCGGGCGTGCTCAGGCCGGCCAGAAAGCTGTAGACTTGTGTACCTCCTTCTACCAGTTGGTACCGGGCGCGAATTTCTCCTGTGGTCGGACTGACCTCAAACATCCTAGCGTGACATTCAACTGCACTTTCAATAACAGTCTGTCTGGAATATATGAACTGGGAGCTTCACGGACGAGCTCGACAAGGTTTCCTCAAGTGGCGCATGCTTTTATTGTTTGAGGCCGGAAGCGTGCATCACTTGGCAAACGATGTGGCCGAGTGTGTTTGCCGAGTTTGTTCGTCGAGCTCCCATTTTTACTTTGACCTACGCTGCTTGTGGTCCAGAAATGTCGAAGAAGGCGCGTGGATGGTTGCTTTGCGCCTGGAAAATCCCGATCAAGGTGGAAGGTCCCACGCACCCGACTATGAAATGGTACGACTGATTAGCAAACTCCAAAGCGGCTGGTGGGACCGCAGAGGAAAGAGTGAAGTTGACGGTGACAAAGACGCTGATGTCACAGAAAGTTTCTCGTCTTCGTTCCGAAGCAGGTTGGGTCGCTCGGACAACAAAGTTGGCGGTGCGGCTAGCCGATGGTGCAGGTGAGGACTGGAGGGCTGCCATAGTTTGACGACTGGATATAATACCACTGGAAATATACGGTAACAGTGTCTACACTCATGTGTGGGAAGGATTGTTTATCGTGGAACGAACGGTTACTGTACGTTTGGGGCTGGACGGCAAAGACCTGGTCAGCACCGTTGGTCACTATCCGGTATGCCAAATTGCGACCACGAGCACTGATCCGGCCAATGATGGTTCCCGGTGGAATTCTTTCATCGGCTTCGAATGAGTAGTTTGGGGGAAGACAACGAAGCGCCTGCTCGCAATTGTTGTTCACCGTGACTAACGTCTGGGAGAAGGCGTTTCCTCCGTCTCGAGCCACTGCAGTAATCAAGTACCGCGGAAGTGTCAGTGCGGAGGAGGTCCGAAGTGCTCCATTTTGAGCAATCCAAAACAAGCTACAACGAAAAAACTGGATTACCGGTTCGAATGGCCGTCGTTCTGTTAACGGAAGCTCGGCGGAAAACTGGCAAAATTATTCTCCTGAGTGACGCACATTCTCAGTGTTATCAACCACAACTGTGCGCCACTTGAAAAGCGATCTAGTCGACCTTGCTCACACAAGTTGAACAATACCTTGCATCTGGTCCAGACAACGAATAGTTAATCTCTCCATAAACACCTTCGTCCGCATCGCGGGCCTACAGTCACAATACACACTAGCCATCCGGGCAACTCTTCCCTTGGTTTGGAAGCTAGAAAACTTACGACTGCATAGCCAATGATATCAATAGGCCCCACGCATTCTACGTCGAAGACGAGGGAACCATTCACGAAGAACGGCGGTCGGTTAGGGTAGGGAAGAGTGGGAGCTAAAATTGTGGAGGGTGCTGCACCATATCCGGGTAGTACCGCAGGCAGCGCTGCTTGGCAGCGAATAGATATGGTCACATTAACCACTGCGCTCAGTCCGCCACCATCCGTTACCATCACCGGGAACCTCATGGGAGCTTGCCACCGGGAGACCGGCGTGTTCAACGTGATCAAGCCAGTTGTCGGGTTGACCGCCACATTCCTGCAAAAACATGAACGGGAAGCGTTGTTAGTTTGATTATTCACAAATCATAACAAATGGGAGCTCGGCAATAAATCTGGATAATATTGCTGTTCTAAGTGGCGCACACTTCCAGCCAACAACACTGAGAGTGTGCGCCATTCAAGACAACCGTCTTCTCGAAATTGTTGGCCAGGTTCCCAAATATCCCAGCTGACCGTGCCGACAAGTAGAGTACTGAAACGTTTTACAATGGGCAATCACATCCCAAACTTTGTTGGTACGCAAATCTTTGATGTAAGTTAACCTGTCGTTGACGGTGTAAATGAGCTGGCCCAGTAGCCCAACGTTGGGGTCTTTGGCTGCGACGGACCCCACCGGAATGGCGCGCTGATCACATATGCTAACAATGAACTCGTAGAAAGGAGCGGTGAATTGCGGTGAGACATTGTTGGACCTGGCTGTTGTTTGCGGCACCGGTGGTCCATATTGTCGAGAAGGCACCGGTGCGTTGCACAGGACATCAACGGTGATCTCCAGGGTAGTCTGCAGCTGCACTTCCATGCCTTGGTCTCGGGCCGTGACGTGCATCGTGTAGTGGTCAGGTTCTGCGGGCAATGCCATGGAAGTGGCCAACGTCCCGGAAATTGGATCAATGTAGAAGCGGCTGATAAAGAACAGAGCGACGTGTCATTCTTTTGTTCGTATTGTACGGAATGGAAGGAACCAAACGTACCCTGGTGTGGAGTGGTCCTGATCCAGGTAGAAGTAAACTTGACCGTTCCTTCCTACATCGTCATCCGTGGCATGAATGGTGCCAATGATTGCGTTGGGTACGTTGCAGGGCACGGTGAAGCGGGTGTCTTGATACCCAACTTTCGGAGCATTATCGTTCACGTCAACGACCTCCACATAAACAGAAGACAGAACCTCCTACAGAAAAACCGAGCCGCACGACTTACTGTATATCCGTAGCACAAAGCGTGATAAGTCTGTCAAACGTATAAATCACTAACATTCCCGGTATGGTCCACAGTCCGTATGGTCAGATTATAAGCGCCCATCATTTCCCGATCAAGTGGCGCGGCTACCGCTATCCGACCGCTGTGTAAACGAGAAACTTGAGGATCGCACGAGAAACAGGAAGTAAGTCGAAAGATCCATCTTACCTGGGGTCGATCTGAAACTGTCGACGTTCATCCCCTCGAACAATACTATAGGGCGACAACGGACCCCGGACATCATTCCTCTAGAGGAAAGAAAAAATTACGGTTTATACCTAGACTTACAACATACGAAACCTCAATGAGTCCTCACCCTAACGATGGACACCGGAGTGCCAATGGGCGCATCTTCTCTGACTTGCGCTCTGAAGGAAGAAGGATTGATTACTGATGAGGAAGAAAGAGCGGGTGATGGTAGGCGAAACCACGGCTGCTCAGGGTTCCCAGTCGGCGCAACCTGAACACGACTATAATGCACACTTGCGTCCGCGCCAGCATGCGAAATGAAAAACTCAGGCTCCCTTGCGGCCCAGTTTGAACTGGTAGACGGATAGATGGGTAAGTATTCCGATGCGGAAGCATCGTTTTCCATTTCATGCCAGGCAGGTCTCGGAATTGCTGGGGTGACTGGAGTGCCACTTATGGGAAAATGAGCGATGGGTGGAGTTCGTGGGGTGGCTAGTACGTGAGCCGGCAGTCGCACTATAGGTATCGGAATGAAGGACCGATCGGGAATGAGCGAATCGAAGTGTCTAGGGGATTCTGTGGTGGTGCCCAAAGGCTGGTCGTCTCGGGGATCCATCTCATGGAGGAAGGACCGCACGTCCGCTTCCGAAAGATCAGGTTGAATTCCGGTCTTGTTACTCTTGTCCAAAGCTTGAAGACTATCGAGCGTCAAGTTCCATGTCAGGAACTCTGGCTTCGCGGTTCTACTCCCGTCAGCCGCCAAAACCTCCTGTTTAGTGGTTTCGGTGAAAGAAGGGGAAGTTGTTGTCGAGTACTCCAAACCGAATATTGACAAAATTGTCGTATTTTGAACCTGTCAGAAAACATTCAGTCCACGGGGTTTCCGGTTGGCCGAGCTGCTGTTTTGAACTGAGCTTAACTTGTGTCAGAGAAAATCCTTTGTTCTGAATGTATTCATGCTATTTTCGAACTGGCAGTCGTTTTGACTAGAAATTAATGGGAAATGCATCAAGATGATACGGGACGTCGACGACTGAATTTTCCAGATCGTTTTCGCAAGTAGCGCAAGCGCTCCGCCAATAATAAACGGAAACGAGCGCCATTTAAGGGAACGATCTGGGTAGATTCGTTTGCCGACGTCCCATATCCTGAACGCCGGACGGTGGCGTTGGTGACGCTAACACAGTGATCAACAATGCTAGGATTAGATCAAAGTTCAGGGTTAATGCTAAGTCAATCACGCAATAGTTGCATTAATCCTGATACAGATTAAAACCTGGATGTGTGCGAGTAACAGTAAGCTGTCTACAATTGCTATCGGTAGAGTTCAGGGTCTGTCGGTCAACCCTAATCCCTGTTTGTAAGTTCAAAACAGTTATACCCTATCGTGTTGAACTTACATGAAGTTCGGTGCGAGACATGATCGGTACTACAATCTTCAGCAGAAGGAAAAAGCGGAATAAAATCCAGAAACTTCTTCGGCGTTTCATCTTGCCCCTTCCCGATGGACGAAGTATGTCCATATATCTCTCTGAAACGACAAGCAAATTCGATCGAACTCTGACCGTCTGAACACAATCGAGACCAGTATAGGCAGGCAAATACGACACAGGTGATTTCCCAAGCGGCGCACATTTTCAGCCAATAACAATGAAAGTGTGTGGCACATGAGAAAACAGTTTTGACCGTTGACTATAGTCACTCACCTGGAAAGAGTGCCAGAAATCCATGTCTGAATTCACATCACTTCCATGCGCGACAGTTCTAAACGGCAGAGTAGCTCCATGAGTCCAGTCTAGGAAGATGAAAGGATCAGTGAACACTATTGCTATCAGGATTCTTCATAAACGATCCGGGAAGCTGTAGAGCAGAATCAAGCTAAGCTAGGAAAAACCCGCGAAAGCGGACTTTGCAACTTTGTGGGTGAGTTGCTTACTGTTGGCGCTTCAGCAGGTCTTTGGTTAATTGACTCAAGAGCGTGTTGATGAGCAAACAAATAGCCGTTGGAGTACCAACATCCCGCAACAAGTCTCCAGACGGACAATGGAGAAAGTAGCGTTGTGAGCTATTGACTTTAAAACGTGATGCAGTACAACTGTCCCAACATACAGAGCAGACACTGTACTGGACCGGTCAGTCCACTCGATCTAATCATCAACCGTACATTTATCCAGCATCGTCTTGACTTTGGAAAATGAGGAACTGCAACCGAGGTTCACAAGAGACACAGTGCCAATCGACTACAGTGGTCAACAAACAAGCGGCCACTGGTTCCCGGTTGGTACGTCTCGAACCATCCAAGCCGCCACAAGCTGCCAATTCCATTCAGACAGCAGCTTCCCACGAACCAGATTGACGGAAGTGCTTGGAGGTAAAACAATCATTAAGCGGGTCGGTTATTCCTGTAGCAATACGGTTATAATTGGGCTTTAAGAATCGGATCACGCCCTCTCACAGTTACAATGAACATAATTATTTTCGATAGTGGAAAAGATAGTGGGAAAAATCTTGAGAAATTGACCAACAACGACAGCTTTCGTCTCGAGGAAAACAACAACCAGAGGTTGCCGTGCACAGCCGCGTTTTGCATTTGACAACGCGAAACGTTGTCCACGCCGACCAGACGCAAATCAGATCTATTTTAATCGTAATTAATTCGTATTTTGAAAGGTTTATCATGGCACTTACAGAGCAACTTATCTGTCAAATACAATGCACCAAGCACTTGATAGTGTTACCTACGAAAGACCGTAGATCCCAGCCGCCGACGCCCAAGTCTGCATTCCATCCACCGTATAAGTACTGTACGTACCCTACCGCGCCCACACGGTAACATATTATGGTTGGTCCAGAACCCTGCGTCAAAATGAGCCAGTTAATTAAAAAATGATTCTGTACATTTCGCCATATTTCAGCAAAATGGTGTAGTTTTTGTTATGTCTGATGGAGTGCCTAAGGCTGGAACCCACGCACTCTCGCGCAGTGAAGCGCCATCTACGTCATCCTCCCAAGGGTGTCCGCCTGTGACGTCACTGCGGAACAGTTAACAAAAGAACTTCCTTTGGCGTTTAGGTGTTAAAAGTTCAAGTTATACTGCTTAGGTTCGATTCGTGGTTTGGAAGTATCGCGGAAAGTCTGTTATAGTTTCACCCGCAGTTCGTGGTGATGATTGGCGCCGGCCGCAGATACTGTTTCTTACGGTCGCTGCAAATTTTTTATGCTATCTTCGGCTTGGCAGATTCTGCGAGACCGCAAGCGGTAAAGCTGCCCATCAAAGCCGCGCACGTAGACCGGAGCGAGATGTACTAAGTTGAAGAACTAGGACACTAGCATCTTTTACATGTGCCTAATGCCCACCGGAAGCAAGTACATCTCGTTGAACATATTTTGCAATTCCGCATGTGTGGGATCACAGCACACGTCGGCAGCTCTTCCTGCCTAGTACTCAATAGCACGCCTAGTGCCATGATTCCATACCATTTAACGCTACATACAGAGATCAGCTCCATAGGTCCCATCTTCCCCTTCGTACAGCGTACGGTGCGGTGGCCGTTTACTGTAGTTCGTCCTAGTCAACTTTCCCTACACATCCTCAGTTATGCAGTGGAACTTTGAGTGCTCAGTTAGGCAGGCTATTTACATCGCCGACGCTTTATTGTTAGCAAGCAGATCACTCACCCAGTTCAGCCACGGAGATTAGACTTGCAATTTGACAATCCTCACCGGCAAGTCGTAGCCTAACGTCGTACGCGCTATTTATAGCCGGAAGTTCCTGCATCTTTCATCCACCGCCAGCGGTTCTGTGCTGCCCCTCCTTTCTTTGGCTGTCTGTTTTGAGTCTCCGCATTCCAAAACATTCCTAAGCCTGCTCGTTTCAACAAAGAGTTTGTTCATGGAATTTTTTGAGCCAAAGACTCCTTCATAGCTAGCACGTGCCCCAACATCCCGTCGTGCCCCGGATACCAGACAGGTTTGTGCATATCCAATTTTTGTCTGATGATCACGAAGCGGAACCTCATTCATTTTCTGGTTCAAAAAAATCCTTCATCATCAAACGCAAGGCCGGCAAACGAATCGCACAAGATCGCTGTATCAAGTGGCGCACGCTTTCAGCCAATAACGTCGAGAAGTGCGCCACTCAAAATGACGAGCTTGTGTATACTTCGCTTGCCGGCCTGCCGAATGAAGCCACAAAGTCTTTATACTGGTTCGCGATTGCCTGCAGGTTGAATTGTTTTTCCGATTGTTCCGGAACTGAAAGCTGACAACGTCTGCGCATCATCTCACTCCCTGAGGACCAAGTATTGAAGACCTAGCTCACCATGTCACAAGCTCAAGCCATGCGGAGCCAAATCAAGCAATTAAAGCAGGAAGCCAGTGTCCAACGAGTTCCCGTCTCAAAAGCCTGTCACGAGTAAGTGTTGACGAGCAGCTACTGGCAAGCGGGGTCTACACTAGGCCCAGTAAACCATACAACTACCAGGAGTTAATTGGGGACGTGAGAATGCTCATTCTCGGAAACACGACAGCCAGGCCGGCAGCTAGCTGTCACGTCGGCCTCGCTACGCGCTATCCTTCGTAAGACATTTCGGCAAAATTTATGTCCTGAGTCTTCACTAGTCGCGCGCGTAAACATCCCACAGGCCCATGAGTCGACCTGAAGAAAGCTCAAGATCTCATGACGCATGACATCTCACTCTCAGCGAGGCATACACCCACACAGGCATAAGCATCTACAGTTGCTCGTAGAGCCATATGGGTACTTGAGCCTATTCCTTCGTAAAAAAACATGAGGCTCTTGAAAGTCTAGCCTACTTTAATTCCGCAAACCTTCCTCATTAGACTACCGGACAAATGGACAAGACGACACAGGTTAAGTGGGATCGATATTACGTTTGATAGTTAAAAATGCTCTTAAACTTTGCTTAAATCAGCTAGCAAATGATGGGACACATGTGTATTCCATCCACGTAAGCTGGTAACTACTTGGGTTAATCAATCGTCAGTTTTGCCAAAGCTAATGACGCTGAAGGACGTAACAACGCGGAAAATTGGTAACAGCGCATCAAAGTTATTGGTTCATCCCCTATTGCTTTCAAAGAACTCGGCTACGTCCTCATCAGCCATTAATATTTTCTTGATGACTGTAAACAAGCCATCTAAAGTTTTGCTTGACACGTCATTCCTTACGCTTGTTTCCCAAAGTCGTTCACATTTACCATTTTCTCCCCCTTCTAGCCTGATGGAATACTGCAATCAACATCAAGCCACGGATGGCTTAGTGACCGGCATCCCCCAGTCGGAGAACCCTTTCAAAGAAACCAAAGGATGCACACTGCTCTGACGGAAACCCAGAAGAATCAAGCCCAAGATGGACAAGTGAAACTGAATACGAAAATCTCATCTACGGTTGTTCTTGGTTAAGGACCGAAGTTCTTTTGTGTTGTCTCAGTCATGTAAAGGCTAATTTTTGCCCACAGCAGCTGATACCCATCTAATGGATCGGTTTTGGTGTAATTGCGGAAACACTGATGGGCGTGGAAGAAATGGGTGAATTATCTGTTGAGAGCTTTTAATGATGTCGAGTGCATTTCCTGATGGTTGTACAGTTAAACTGCATATCTTGTCGCAGATTTGACAGCTAGCCTCAAAATACTTTTGATGTATGATACTTTCACGCTGGCAACTCAGAACCCAAACGAAAGAAAGCTCGGCTTTCGATTTGTGGACATCAAAAGCAAAGCACTTGAAATATGTACACAAGACTGAATTTCCATGGTGATGCATGTATGCAAAGCGCCAGTCGGTGTCCATTACACAGGATGAATACCGACAAGCCATCAAAAGCATCAAACACCAACTATATAGCCGGAACCATCTAAACATTGCCCCCTAGAAGCTGAATATCCATAAATACCTTTTCATTGCATGCTGATGGAACATTATACCGTTCACTCTTGACATCTCCCAACTTTCCACAATGGGGCTTTCCTTCACGATTCCACCGTCTTTGTCCGTTTGGCTCCATTACTGCAAATACACAAAGCCCCACATGCAAAACTTTCGCTATAAGCGACGTCTCCACTTCGTCTTACTCCGTGATTTTCCAGCTCTAGTTGGGAGCTGGGCATCCCGGTCGTTTTACCACGTGGCGCACGCTTACAGCCGAAAAAACGAGAACGTGCGCCCCTTGATATGACGAAATGGTTCACATCATCTACCGAACTTCCACTTTGTGGGCAAGTTAATTCGATCAATGCGGCAGAAAAACGAGCTTATTTCCCATCTACGGAGTATCGTTTTTCCAAGTAAAGTGCCTCAGTTACTATAATAGTAAGTGTGGAGAGTGTAATTTCGGGGTCTCCGACTGAAGAGCCATCTAAAAGAACGAATACATAAATGAGAAATTTACCCGTCATCGGGTCCATCCTTCCGTTTCTGGATGAGGGCGCTGATTTTGGTCCATTCATTGTTGAGCTTGGACTTGTCACCTTTGGCACTGCTGCCGCCCTTCTTTTTCCTGCCATCCGTCATCTTGACGCCGTATTGGAAAGCGGCCCTACATAGACAAGATACGACCATGCAGCACAGGCAGGATGCAATTAGGTTTGATTGCCTGCTGGGAATACGGCCCGGCATTATACGTACTTTGGCAAGGCTTCCCGTTGGCTCATGTAATTACTGAAGTCTTCTTCGGTGTCAAACTTTTTGCGGCTGATGGCGCTCTTGTTATTCCCCTGCCAAATCACACAAACGAGTGTCAGCCCATCTCCGACACTCGGTGTTACTCGCCTTACCATATCCATTTTCGTCAGGTCATCTTCCTCGTCACTGTCGACAGCCGCGTCCATCGCTTCGTCGAAACTGCAGGGAAGAAGCCTGTTGTGAAGGTATTTACCTCACATGAAAAAAGAGCCTTGTACGTACCCGGGATAACACTCGGCATAACTATCGGGTCCGCTTTCTACCCGTAGCCGGTTAGCGTCTTCTTTACCGCCCTTGGCTTTGGTGATGGATGTCTCACCTTGGTCGACAGCTTCTTTCAACTCCAGCTTCTTCGCCTAAAGAGCACATGGCATACCAACGGCACCGTTTACACATATCCTTTAAATAGTCTGTGATCATCTTTACCGCGCCGACAACATTCTGGATATATTCACGGTCTTTTTGCTGTTTGGCCTCAGCCGACTCTTTTGCCTGTTAAGGAAATTCAGATCCATTAACGGAAAGCTCCGCAGGAGGAACGGGTAACGACGTAAGACCATCAGATCCTACGTACCGGTGCACCTTCGGGTTTCTTGAAGTACGGCACGGACTTTGCAGCCGCTTTTTCGGCAAAGAGTCGTGCCACTGTTGGCTTGTACTCCGCATCTGCCGCATCGTCGAATATACTATGGAAATAAAATACCACGTTTGCGAGAAACCAACAAGCACGCCAATGAAGTTTGCGTCTTACTTTTCGGTAGCAGCTTTCTTTAAAGCAGCAGAATCCTTAGCAGCAGCTGCTCGTACATCAGCGAATTCTTCACGATACAGAAATAAGTATCAAGAACTAACAAGGACAAGGATACAAGCGAGACAGGTGGATGCTGATTCAGAACCTTACCGTTCCGTTTATCTTTACGAGTTTGTCGTTTGTCTTTGCGCACACCGGTTCGCATCTGAGTTAGGATATTTGTCAGCTTCTCAATGACAATCTCATGGTCAGCATTCTGTGGCTGGTTGTCGTCCTGGCGTAACTCGGCTTTGCTCCGAAGGATGGTGGTCGGTGTTTCCCAGTTACCCATCTCGTCATCCAGATCCCACAGGAAAGCCATTCGACCAGGGCGGAAAAACTGGTTCTTCTGCGGTACTTCGCGCTTGAAGAGGATGTTGTATATATTCTTGGCCATCCTCGTCTTGAACTCGGGATCTTTGTCGGCCTCTACCACTTTCGGACCTTCCTTCCTACAAAAAGATGACTGCTGCTTTAACCAGCGTGCGGCTTTCAACGAGTGAACCAACCTCGATAGATCAATCGAACAAATACTCACTTTGCCAACAGATCTTTGCCTGATTTGTCCTTCTTGGATCGACTAGTTTCTTTTTCGTCTGCCTGGGGTGGAGGGACGTCATCGTCGTCAGTAGAGGAAATTTCCGTCCTCACCTGAAGAAATTAGCGACCGTAAGAACCGTCGTCAAAGCAAGCAGTCGTAAGGGTGAATACACAAAATGAATGTTCTACCTTTTGTAAGAGAGCGTAATCAAGACCCTTGACTAGATGTGTGTGCTCAATGTCACCGCCCAGGTACTTTGATTCTTCGATTATCTTCCTTCGTCTTTCAGCTGCATCCAGTCCACTAAGAAAGAGTACCAAGTGTCAATGGGGAACATGATAAAATGAGGTCGTCGTGCGAAGACTAAACTCACGACTGAAAGTCAGGAGCGACCGCCTTGTAACCCGCCGTAGCGGCCAGCATGATGAGGTCGTCATGTTCCTTGTTTGTATGTTCCCGTCGTTCTTTCGCCTGAAAACAATGTACTGTAGCAACAAGATTGCTCTTTGGATTCAGCTAGCAGTCAGCATGAAAGAAAGTTGGTGACCAACCCGATCGCGGTAGTTTGCATCAAGCTTGGCGGCTTCTTCTCCATCCTCGAATTTTGGAGGCGCGGGTCTGAAAATACAAGCAATTTGAACTCCCATTTTCGACGAAAGCCCTTTCGTTCGCAACAGATCAGGGATACATACACTTTTTTCTTTTGCGGCCGATATTTCGCTTTCTTATCATTTCGGTTAGGCCTAAGAAAACAGAAACAAGAATGAAGAATCGCTGTGAGGTGATTACTGGCGGAAACGACAAAAACACGACACCCAGGTGAAGCAGCGTGTGACGTATAAGAACACGTCGCGGTGTGATGATCGGATAATGCTTCAGCCGTCGTACGCAATGACGACAGAGAGAATAACCACAACTTACGTAGCAGCCGCAGATGGAGTTCCAAGTGTCGCTGGTTTATCGCCGGACCTTGGAGTCATCAGGATCTTACGGAAGTCATCATTGCTCATCCGCACAGATCTATAAAGAGCAAAGCTTTCATAAACAAACAGCCGAAGAACCTACCGTAACGGAGTATCTTACTCGGAACCAGCCATATTCGATTATCAGCGAAGGAGCCAGGAACGATCAGCTTTGTCGCAGCACCACGAACCACACGAACAACTCGGTCTCCCACCAATCCAAAACAAGTACGGAACAAACGTTAGGATTAAAAGTACATGGAAGACCGGAGGAAGTTTAAGAATCAAGAGGCCAAAGGCGAAGAGTCGAGCGCGCGAGACTGAAAGTGCATATACAAAGTAACTATATTCCAAAGTTTTCTTGCTGTTCTTGGTTGCCCATCCGCCCCTGAGCCCTGGGGGTTGCAGTGGTTTTCTTTTCGGATTGACCTGCAACTCTAATTTCAAAGTGTCTACTACAGCACTACTGCGCACCTAACCCGTAGGAGTGACTCGTATCCCACTGTGCTTTCCGGTCGAGTTCCCACATCCCTACTTCTACTTAACTTAATGCTCCTTCTCCGAGTTTGTTCGACTGCTCATGCGTGATCCGCTGAGTAGCCTATCTGGTACGGGGTACACCAGCCTCCTCTGGAATCAACTTCGCAGACGAAGTGAGTTGTGTTTCATTGAATAATTGCTCTAATCACTCTAGCGTAATCGATCGGCTTTTCTAGATTCCTGTCCGCCATGCCCATTCTGTGAAAGCGAGCGGCGCTCCCCGCAATAGGATCAAATGCTAATAAATCCGTTTCAGTTCAGCGGATGTTAAGAGAACGCACGTGAGCAGCTCGTAACGTCTGATCTCCACCGGAAGCCATCCGTCCCTTGTTCCGCGAGCTAGTTGCATCCAAAGGTCTCCAATGTTCTGTCGCATTGCAAGCCGAGCAAGGTGTCTAGTTTACTCGTAGCTCACCAAATGCTGCGATACAAACTCATCTTCCGGTTGGGTTGTGCATAGGCTTTTATCGAATGCGCTGGATCAGTCTGCCAAATCGCCAGTCGTTGGCCGGATGATGACGAGCTCAAAGAAAGGAAGCGGGGATGACTTGACCGTCGAGCACGATCTTACGGGTAGGAGTTTCTTCATCCCGCTGGCGCAGTCGGAAAAGAAAGCCGTTCTTCATTATACTTTTCCAAAAGAAAACATTATTGATCTGCAAGCAACTCTCGTACCCGAAGAGTTCAGAGGTCAAGGCATCGCGGCGAAGCTGGTCGATTCCGTAAGTAACATCAGAATCTCACTTCCGCTCGGCTTTGTGCCTTTGTTCATGTGACTGGTCAGAATCGCCGTTCTTCCACTTTCAGGCTCTACATTATGCTGCCGACAACGATCTCAAAGTTAAACTGGTAGGAAAGGTCGCGCGCTTTCTCAGAGTCAGTTAGAGTATTTGAATATATACTATGTTGGGGATTTGCAGACTTGTTGGTATACAGCGGAATACGTCGACCATAATCAAAAGAAAATCCAAAATTCGGAAAAGCTCAGAGATCTGGAATTTGTTAACTAATCTGTTGCAAGTACGTGGATATGTCTCAGATGTGTAGAAACCCGAACCTTTTTGAGTTTGACGGCCCGAAAGAGTACAGGCTAGTGCAGCGTTATTTTCATAGTTTTTCAAACAGTTTTATTTGAAGGCTGGTCGGAAAGACAAGACTAGCGCAGCTAGAACGTCATTTAAAAAAAGTAAAGTTTGCTTTAACCTGATGGGATGAAGCATTACATGATGGTTAAAAACAAGAGAACGAACAACCGATGTAATATACATGCGAGCAAGAAAAGGGTCATGTCTAAAGTTCATCCTTGGGGGCCTTATTTTCGTGTTCGTCATCGTCATCCATGGCATTGTCCAAGTCCTCATCATCACCTTCCGGCGCTGCTTGGCCAAACTCGCCGCCACTTTCCAAGAATTTGGTCATGCCTTCCAGGGTTCGTTCACCATTGTAATCGACCACCTTGTTGTCACCCTTCTTGTACAGCTTGATGGTGGGGAAGGAGTCGATGCGGGTGTGCTCCAGCTCGTTGGCCGTCGAGTCCATCTTGGCGATGACTACGTCGTTGCGAGCAGCAAACTTCTCGGCCAGCTCGTCGTAGATGGGCACCAGCTTCTTGCAGTGGCCACACCACGGGGCGTAAAACTCAACCAGCACATCCTTGCTCTTGTCAAAGGCTACTTCATCAAAGTTTTTACCCACCAACACCTTCACCGGGGCTTTGTCCCAGTCGGCGGGGATCTCCTGCGAGTTCAGATGGGGCTTCAGTTTACCTGAAAAAAAACAAAAAGACACGATGAGCACAGGGAACTTCCTCTCAAGATGCGTGCTCGGAAAACAAACTCGACCAGATTGTTGCCCGAGTGACGCACCTTCTCAGCCTTATTAGCTGAAAGCATTCGCCGCTTAGAGAACCGATCTTACAGAGTTTCATTGTTTTCCCAAGTGGCGCGCGTTGTCGGTATTGTTGACTAGTACCATGCGCCACTTAGGGAAACATATGCAGGTTCTATTTCCCCCAGTCTTAGATGTTTGTCTGATGTCCGTACCTGCCAAGTAGTCATCGACAAAGACTTTGAGCTTCTCGGGGTTAAGTTCCGAAACATCGGGCTTGTACTTGACCAGTTGTTCAGCCAGGTTGATCAAGCGAACGGCTGGATAGTCTTCCTTCTGCAGACCGAAGAACTCGGTAATACGGCTGTTCTCTTCGACATCAGTGTTGACAAAGACAAAGAGGAGCTTGTTCTTGTACTGTTTGGCCAGCTCGCGGACCGATTCGTTAACACGGTTGAAGTTGTCCGTCTCTTTGCTCATAAAGATCAGCAGATGGTTCTTCATCTCGCCCGAGAAGATGCGCTGAGCGGACTGTTGGTTGAACTCGATGAAGAGCGGAAGGGAAGTTTCCTTGACGAACTGGATAATCTTGTCCTTGTCGTTCAAGTCTGTCTTCAGCTCAGCTCGTCCTTCGTCAAACTTCTTGAAGAGAACCAGCATGTTACCGCTGGCCTTGTACTCCTCGGCAATGGCCTTGTCTGTCACATAACCAAACTCAATGTCATCGAAGGAGCGAACAGCTTCCACGAAAGCCTTGGCATCTTCGATCTCCGACGATTCGCCCTTAAAGAAGCCAATGACGGCCACTTCGCGGTCAGCCAGGAAAGTCTTGATGGCATCGACGCTGTCCAACTTTGTGGCCGGGAAGCCAGTCTTCTTCTTCAGCCAGCTGATGATGCCTTCGGCTTGTCGAGGACCTGTAAACAACCACACAGACCTCTTCAAACGAGCATGTTGAGTGACAAGTATTGGCAAGTGGCAAACAATGGATCCAAAGTCCTGCCGGAAATCAAAGCTCACACCAATGGCCAATCTGATAGTTACCATTGATCTGCTCGGTTGATTGACTTTCATGTCTGTTTCGTTGATTGACCAGACAGGGTACACTGCACGGTGAAGTAGACACATGACGTGATTCACCCATCGACTCTTCACGTCGGGCAACGGTACTGCCAGCCCGTGAACCATGACGTCACGCACCACTGCTACCAAGTCTACCATGTCCGGCACGCGTGACGACTGATGAACACATTGTTCTGTGGATGCGAGAGGTGCACGGTCCAGTTTGTCTGGTATCTGGAGCAGAATTCTTACCGTTGTATTCTGTGGGAACACCGTCATGGAAGAACTTGAGAGTGGGGTATCCGCGGACACCAAACTTGGAAGCCAAATCGCTCTCGACGGTAGCGTCCACCTTGGCCAACTTGATGGCGCTGTTCTCATCCTTGAGCTTGGTGGCGGCTTTGGCGTATTCAGGAGCCAGCGACTTGCAGTGTCCACACCAGGGAGCGTAGAACTCTACCAGCATATCATTGTGCTCTTTGAGGGCAGCGTCAAAGTTGCCGTTCTCCAGAACCAATACGTTTTCCTCCTCCTTGATCTCGGTGGCCATAATCGACAACACCACCAAGGGCAACACCAGCAGGCTTGTCCACAGCATTCTTGGGGCCCTCCTTGAACTGTCTTGGATCCGTCGGTCCTCCACGTCAACCACAAAGATGGCTCCCACAGAAATAAAATAATAATGTCCTTGAGACTTATCAAAATGATTTGCTTGCGCGTGGCAGTCTGGCAGATGGAGCCGGCGATGCGAAATATGGGCGGGCCTTGGAGTTGGACCTCTTTGATTGGCTGAGCATGTTGATCTAATCAGATAAGAAAATAACTTTGGGCAGCAAAACTGCCGCAGCAGCGACGTGCAAACTGCAAAGCATATGCACGTACCACAAATTCACAATTCAAAAATGGTCTCTGCTTGCGGAATTGAATGGCGGTATATTCTGCAGGCACAGGTTCAGGCCCACGCCCGAGTAGCTCGCGCTTTAGCATGGCCTAACCGTACGGTTTGACTGCTCCGATCGCGACTTATGGAGTTATCGTTCTGATGGTCGATCCCCCTCGAGTCTGAGTTTGCTGAGAATCCTTTCTTCAGTAAGTGACACTCGAGAAACGCGACTCATGTCGGTAGCTGCAAGGCCTTTGTGGGGATCGTTGCATCCTGACGGCATGTTCTTCGAGTCCTGATAAACGGCAGCTGTTGGTTTGCAGGTGGGGAATCCACCCCATATTTATTGCAGTGGATGTGGCAATGGCACTCTTACCAACACGGGCATCTTTATTCATGCTACATGGGAGAGGAAAATTCAGCCCAAGATTTTGCTGGCCCTCGAGAGTTCCGTGCTCGTTTTATTCACAAGCGTCGCGCGAGGAGAACAGTGATTATGACCTGGTCATCGTTGGTGGTGGAATAGTCGGTGCAGCGACAGCGTACAAGATTGCCAATTTGCCTAGATCCAATCCTTTGAAGATTTGCGTTGTGGAAAAGGAAAAGAGCCTGGCTATGCATCAAACAGGAAGGAACAGCGGCGTCATACATAGTGGTATCTACTACAAACCAGGTGAGTCTAACAAGCCAAGTTTACTGTGTAGTCATGACGTCATGCGGGAGTGTATTGGGTGGGAGGCTGCTGTAGGGTTTCGTTCAACTCGCGCACTCTATGCTGCGCAACTGCAGTACGTATGTTTGATCCGACTGGCAGACCGATTGCCGGTGTTTCTGCACATCGGATTTGTGTTGCTATAAGCATGGTTCGCCAGGTTACGGATATTCAAAGTAAAGCGGACGGCATATTACAGTAAGGAGTGGGAAACTCGTCGATAATAATGGGGATGTTTTGCAGGTTCGCTGAAAGCCAAACTCTGCGTAGAGGGACTGGACCTGATGTACGACTTTTGCCAAAAGCACGGCATTCCAACCCAGAAGGTGGGTAAACTGATAGTTGCCGTGACCGATGAAGAGATTCCGGGCTTGGAGAAACTGTACGAAAGCGGAACGCAGAACAAGGTTCGCGACCTGGAGATGATTGATGCGAAGGGCATCAAGGAGCGCGAACCGCACTGCCAGGGCGTCAAGGCACTGCTCTCCCCCCATACCGGCATCGTCGACTACGCCCTCGTCACGCAAGCTATGGCGCAAAATGTCAAAGACAAGAATGGCGACGTCCTGCTCAACTTTGAAGTGAACGGTTTCCATTCCGGAGGGGAGGATAGGCTGGTCATTACAGCCAAAGATGGGAGAAAAGTCCACTGCAAAGGCTGGTTTGCTTCTCGTTTTCCTACTGTAAGGCGTTCTAGTTAATGTTGGAGTTGTCTTTATAGGGGCTATTGTGTGTGCTGGACTGCAGTCCGATCGTCTAGCCGTTCTGTCACATTGCAAGTCCACGCCAAAGATTGTCCCCTTCCGCGGCGACTACCTCCGACTAAAGCCGGCAAAGCGCCATTTGGTCAGAGGCAACATTTATCCGGTTCCGGATCCTCGATTCCCCTTCCTGGGCGTACACTTTACGCCGAGACCTGACGGGGACCTCTGGCTGGGCCCGACTGCAGTGCTGTCATTTGCCAGAGAAGGTTACGGTATCTATGACATTTCACTGAAAGACACGTGGGAAATGCTGACATTTCCCGGCTTGTTGAAACTGGGTTCGCGCTACATGAAGTTTGGCCTTGGTGAAATGTACAGAAACTTCTACTGGCCGGCACAAGTCAAGCAGCTACAGAGGTACATCCCCGAAATCACGGTCGATGATGTGGAGCGTGCACACGCGGGAAACCGGGCTCAAGCGATTGGTTCTGACGGGGACTTGGTTGACGATTTTATTATTGACACGGCGGAGGACGAACTGGGATCAAAGATTGTCCATGTACGAAATGCGCCCTCTCCGGCCGCTACTTCCTCATTAGCTATCGCCAATTTTATAGTCGACACTGTCAAAGACAAATTCAAATTTCTCTAATGCTCAAATATTACCATTTCACTTGACTTCTTGCTAAATTTCATCTGGATTTTATATCTTATGAGATTTTATGTTAGGTTTTATCCTTTGTGAGGTGTCTTCAACGGTTTCCCGTCATGAACGATAACTTGCCGATAGAACTAAGATTACTAGATATTTTAATCTGTGGAGTAGTACAAGGCACTTTTCGTTTTATCTAAACATGGTGTCACATTACTGTTTCTATATCAAAACAAGAAAAAAACCCACAGTCGTGACCAGTGGATGTCTGTAAAGAGCTGAGCTTTTTAAGGGGAAATGCGAGATCTCCTAGGTGTGGCAGAGTGGGTGTGGCACAGTACGGTGCAAACAGTGCAAGCTGGAGTGATTAATTGAATGTTTACATTCGAAATTCGGATTCAAAAACTGGATCGTCGGTCCTTCGTGCTCATGGTAAACGTAGTTTGGCAGGTGGAAAAACATACGTTTGATCTTTTGCGTGAACGCGAACTTGGACACGATGGCTTCGGACAAAGTGGTTATTGATATCGTTCCGGAATCATCAGGCAAAGGACAGAGTGCAGCTGAGAGTACCACGGTCCAAGCCTCATCTCAGCCATCCGACTCCTCTTCGTCATGGATGCCCTCGTGGTTATCCGGTGCAGCTGGTCTTCGAGGCCGACCCCAAGTCCCATCAGGTAATGCTGACGTGGAGAAGGGGTTGCAGAAAGGCGAAGCAGTGAAGCGGACTCATTCCAGTGGAGCAGCAGATAAAACAGAACGGCTTCCACCTGTCCTCCTCCCCTCCAGGCACCCCTCCCGACACATGTCCGTCAGCGAGAAGGAACAGTCGTCGATGGTAGCGGAAAAGTCCAGTAATATCAAGCAAGAAGAAGCCAAACGCAAAGCCAAGGCTGCTGCTCCCCAAATTCCTCGTGCTGGCACGATGAAGAGCAACTTCAGCTACGATACCTTGAAAGAAAGAGCCGACGTTTGGCGGAGAGAACGTAGTAAACGGCCGACCAAAGCTCCCCCACTAGAGAGGCAAGACAGTTTCATCGAGCGTCCCACCGATCGTTCACGCAAGTCCATCCATGAGTTTGGCCATGTCGAAGAAGGCAACCGACCAAAGATCCGCTTCACCCCGGAAGAGAGCGATAAGGTCGACAAGGATATCCTACGGTTGATGGGCGCTCTCGAACACAGTCGCTATCCCTTTAACCGGGATAAACATCACCTGTTCAGTAAATTGCGCTTCATCCGAAGGAAACAATTAGGTCTTCTCTTCGCCCATCGGGAGCTGGATAGCACGGGTTACTTTGATACCGACCGCGATGAATTGGGCTATGACGTCATCAGTAGCAAGATTGGAACCATGCATAGTGTGGTAAGAGTAGTACGTTGAATCGTGACGTAATTTGTCATGTGGCAGCTTGGCAAACAAGCACGACAAGATTGTTTTCCCAAGTGGGGCACATCATCAGGGTTATTCGCTGAGCGAGAGCGCCACAGGGTAAACGATCTTGTCGAGTATCTTTTGTCGAGCTTCCATATCGTTGATACTGTATGTCATGGCTTTGGTCCTTCCGCACAGATCGACGCCATCTCTCGTGATGTGTACGAGCTTCGCGAGCTGCTGTACTACGAGAAGAAGAACCAAACGCCTCCCAACCGTCGAGGTTCTTCCGACAGACGAACTTCGTCAGAACCTCCACCCGTCGAGCAAGTCAAGCCAACGTCACGACGACCACGAATGGCATCTTACGACCCTGTCCAGTCGCGAGCCGCCCACAAACCTTCCATCAATCCCTTACCCACTATTCCCTCCGCCTCGCGTCTCGAGCAGCACAACCACTCGGCTCCTTCGCCCAATCGCTCCTTACTAAAACATTCCCTCAGCACCGAATCGTTCAAATCGGCCAAAAGTGACGATACACTAACCGAAGACTGAGTGAGACTCCTTTTTACTGTTCAGTTTGTATTTACTTCCGGTTCGTCTGCGGTAGAAAAGAATTTTTAATGAAATGAAACGTAAATTCCGTGAATACGAACTGCCAAGTTTGGATGGGTAACTGTATACACGTGTCAGTGTCAGGATGATGCTAATAAGGCTTGTAAAACTGTGTGAAGAACGTTTCAAGGATTAGTTCCACGATGTACTGCGACGTCGAGAGCAACGGCAACTTCTGGATCGGGAGGCGGAGGTCGGTTGGTGTCTTCCTCCATCAAATCTTCCGCTTGTACAGCAAAGGTCTACAGCCAAGAATCATGCGAGATTACAAGGCTGTACCGGAATTTATTACAGAGTAATATTCAACACTAACTAAATAATATGACTTACGGATTGTGCTGGCCGAACTGTCGCTCGAGGCTCCTTTATCACTTCCGAGATCTATCGAGAAAAAACTCCATTAGTGATTTACCACATCGAAGTATCCGCAGGAAATACTACGCACGAGATCTTCAACCAGTTGATCGTCATAAACTTGGAAAGGGTGATCTTTGCCGACGACTGCGACGGAAACCAACTTGCTGCTCAGTTCTTGGTCGTTGGTCAAGGTGTCGCGAAGAGCACGAAGAGCGTGGCGTACAAGATCTTCCACTGTCTGAGCTGCAGAGTAAGAAGGGTAAACAAAAAGCTTCCTGCGGGCTACATGCACAAAGGGAGGAAGAGTATCTAAGGTCTTACTGGCTTGGTAAGTATCCAAATGCTTCTCCAGATAGGTACGGGCAGACTGTGAACGAGCACCGATGGACATGCCCTTGCATTCGTAGTGATTAGCTGACGGATCAATCTGGATTAAATGTGGTCCTTTGTGCTGCAACAGTAAGCACATGTAAGAATGAAAAGTATTTCTCCGGTCAGACTAGAGGAAACTTACGTCAAAGCCGATCATCAGCAAACCGACGCCGTAAGGACGGCCAGATTCTTCCTGCGTTGTCACCTGCATCTCTAGAAGGCGAAAGGTGGTTAACGGAGTCCTTCAACGAAGACCGGAAGGATAAACTTACTATTGCCCAGAGTGCCCACTAGTCGGCTGAGCGGCATTGGCCGAGAATAGGCGTATCGATGATTTAAACATTCCGTCTGAAGAAAGTTACTGCAAAGGAGGAACCATCAAACTTGACGTACAACTTGAGTGGAAAAATGTCAGCTCAAAAGCCTTCGTTTCTGAGTTTTGCTAAACAACAAGATGCTTCTAGATGCTTCCGGAATTAACGATGGTAGTGCAAACGGAATTAAAGATGGTAGTTGCGATTGGAGCAACTAATGAAACAGAATTTAATGCTAATTTGACTTACTTGATAGTGCGAGCATCAGCAGTCAAACCAGCAATGCCCACCCCGCAGTGCTCATCAATGGCAAATAGCTTCTTCTGATACGAAGCTAACTCAGATGGTACACGCTGTGAAGACGAAGATCCCTCGTAAGCTGCGATGGACATCAATCTGAATGTTAGAAGGACTGCTGTAGTTGTGCTTACCTTGACAGCGGCGATTGCGGCGTGAGTGGCATTCTTCATTCCCACGACAGCCGAGCCTTGCTTCACCGCTTCCATGGCATATTCGATCTGATGCAGTCTTCCCTACAAAGAAGGATCATGCGGTCGTACGCCAGTGATCGTTCAAACTCAACGGCAGTCTTACTTGTGGACTCCATACTGTCACGTCGTTGTCGTATTGGTTTCGAAACTGTCGAAAGGAAAACAAAATGAGCGTCAAAACAAGAGAAGACATTCTGCTTACGTCGAAGCCCCTCTGCGATGAGATAGGAAACATACCATTATGCCTCCTGCGGGGAATCCGGACGTCCCTTAAATCCCTGATGATCACTGACGAGGAGCAAAGATGATACAAGTCGGTACAAGTCCGTTTCAAGAGTTCCACCAAATTTCGTCCACCGTCGTCGCTCTCTCCGACCCGCCTGAATCTCTGCGCTTGTCACGTACCAAGAAATCACTACCATGAGCGTCAGACTCAGAGCAACTCCTTCCGAACCACCAGATCCAAATACTGCCCACAAAATTCACACTTCGCACAGGAAGAAATTTTAGAAAATCCAAACAGTGAAAATTTGTTAAGTCATCCTCCAGCCGAGCTGCAGTGATATCCTGATCCGCCCCTATGGCTTGCCAAAAGCACTTCATGCGCGTGTTTGGTCAGAGAACGTTCACTGATATCGAGGTACTTGGCTTGCTGGGCAGTGCTGGCCATGGGACATTTGGGATCATCGCCGGAACCATGTCTACTACTGCAACCCTTTGGGTTGGGTAACCCATAGGAAAGACTCGTATTCCACTGTCCCGGAACTGAAGAAATGAAGGAATCGCGGAGGTCACAATTCTTACAGTTTGTATGTTCTTTACTGAGCTCGTAATCGGTTTTAAGCCTGTTGACGATATATGATCTAGAAGCTTCGTCCGAGTGCATTTTGTTGTCCTGGCGAGCCACCGAGAGCTGGAAGAACCAGCGAGTCGCGGCTCAGCTAGTTATTTCAGACTGGAAGGTTCTTCGAAAGTGCGCGCCGATGTGGAGGTCTGACGTTGGATTGTCCGTTGTCGGATGCAACTAAGATGTAGAGAAGACAACTTCTGATGGCAAAACTTTTTGAATTGGCGCACTGTGAATAGTGTTGCAATATGGAACCTGCTACCACTGGTTTATTATTATTAAAACAATAACAATTAAACCTTTCTGCACGAAAAAGGCACAGTCCAAAACTCTTTGGTCATTCAGTACAGGAACTACAAAAAATACGGCGTTAATAAAAACAAAGTCTAACATCCGAGCTACGAAAATATAGCGGCTTTATCAGTTTGGCTGCTTCTTAACAATGGTAATCTTTTGATTGTCACAAAAGTTTTCGGTGAAAGGAATACAGTTGAAGTATGAGCAGACTTCGCAGTCGTAAACTGGATGAATGTAGAAGAGGACGAAAAGAGCGGCCAGAAGAGCGATGGCCGTCATCAAAGAGAACAAGATGGTCCAGATTCGGCACCGACGGTTCCGTTCCCTGAAGGCCACATCCGGCAGCAGCGCCAGAGACAGCAGGAAACCGAAGATAAAACCCGAAAGATGTGCGTAGTTATCGGTCCACGGGAACAGACCGATACCAAACAGAAACAAGGCAATAAAGCCCATCCGTAATGTCTGCAAACAGAATGGTTCTCGCATGTCCGCTTATTAACTATAGAGATCTCTTACCGGTCTCCACGGCGTATCCAACAACTTCCACGAATAAATTATCTCAACGAAAAGACAGGCGAAAACACCAAACTGGGAGCCCGAAGGTCCAACCTGTAATATACCAGGAGTGACATGACTGACGATACGAAAGGGATTCTGCACTACGCAATAAGACATTCAGGAAGAATGGAATAAGCACAGTACACACCTCGGCCACATAAGGAATGAAGATGGCACTGGCCAAGTTGCCACCAAAACCACTAAGGATATAAATTAAGGCCATGCGAAGCCAACCGATCAGTTTTTCGGCATCTCGCATGATGAAGTACTGGAAGACGACGCTGATTAGCAAATGCAGTATTCTGAAAGGAACAAGATACATCTGCTAGTACGGTAGTTCGACATATCAGTTGGCTGGGGCCTGTACATAAAGAAGACTATAAATTTCGAGCCAACCCTGCATGGAGGAATAAGCCGGTCCAGAGACGATAGAACTGATCCGGCACTTCCGGATCCAGAAAGGGTAACATGCCGCAAATCTTGTCCATACATGACACCTGAGAACACAGCAGGGCGTCTTCGTGGAAGTAGCCTTGTACGAAGTCACAGTACTCTCGCGTCGTAATCTGACACTCGCCGCGGATGCCAGTACAGCAAGGATGTCCCACCACCTGTCAATAAATATGACTCGATAATCCCATCATGTGAAACTGTCATTGGTTCCCCTTCGCCGCAACTATTCTTTCTTATCCGTCTTGACGGAAATTTCGAAGCAACATCAACCAATTCGCTATCAACTAAATTGTAATTTCCCTCGAAAATGTTTAGTTCTCGAAAGTAAACTTGACAAGATGGAACTGACCTCGCACGTCATGTGAGGAGGTGCGGTAGACATGCTGATATTGGCTTTCGTTTTGCAGACGGGCCATCGAGTAATGTCGTCGGGCCAGGCGTGAGGGCCAGTCGAGACGGGGTCCTCGCAATACCGTGGATCAAGCCCACAGACCGAGCCTGATAACCGTTCGTCTGAGTGCTTTACGTTCCCCGGCCATTTGTGGAAGGTCGCCATCGTCTTCTGCAGAGACGTAGAATGGAAGATTAAGGCACGGACGTTTAAAATTTTGTGAAAGAGGGAACTACCAACCGAACATTTCGAATGGGAGCTCTGGACACATCCACCACCATCATTGCGCACACAACAAGCTGTGTAGTTCTCGGCCGAACGGTCAGCTGCAATTTGTTCGGCAATCTTGGCGTCCTGTCTCATGCAAGGTCCGTACTTGGCCCCAAGATGGATCAGATGGTTCTGGAGGAAAGTTTGTTAATTAGCCGAAGTATGCATTCGACAATGGGTGATAACAACTCACAGCTCGCGGACCCAGCCAGAAGTTCTCCGGTTCCAAGTAGTCGACAGTCTCCAATGCCAGACTAGTTTCCAAGACCTGAAGACATGTCATACTGTATATACCGGTCTGGGAGTCACTACGGAAATTTCTCAGGTTATTACCAAAGAAGACTGCTGCCTGAATCCAAAGCCAAAGGGTGCGAAGCCATATACAGCGATGGAGACCAGCAGGACCAGTATCTGGACGGCGGTCACCCAATAAGTGAAGTACGGTCTGTAATACTACAAATGTAAAGGTTTCCAACCTGGAGCTAAACACTTGGCAGCATAAAGTCGGTTTCGTTTTTAAAGTCTAGTGTACGAGTACCTGTGATCTAGAAGGCTGGCCAGCTTTTCTTCTTGAGCTTTCACCTCGTCTCTCTTAAATCTAGAGGACCACGGGCAGATACGGCTCATAAAGTCCATGCCGGGAAAGCGCGACCGTTTGGGCTTTTTGATCACTTGAGCAACTATTTCTTTTGGTCCCATCAGGTCCGTCTCATCTTCGGGCTGGGCCATGGGAGCAGAACCTCTGGCATTGACACCACCCACCTCAACTGTCGGCTCGACCAGTCTTCGCATACGCACTGCTGCTGGAGGGCGTTGTGAGAAGCCGCTGACGGCCATCAAGAAGGCCGGTGGGTGTTCCGGCTGACCGTGAGCTTCGTCGAAGAACCTTTCGTTCCTCAAGGTCACTGCCATTGTCTCATCTGGTTCAGGTGCCTTTAATCAAACAACAATTGAGCAACCCTTCAAACAATCGTACCAAGAACGTCGATATAAAATGTCTCGGAGAAGAATGAGTATCAAAAGACAGTGTGCGAAAAACTGTGGACATTAGGGGGAGTTCGTGGTTTTGGTGGTAAGGATTCGACCCACCTCTTCGACGACGGTCGCAGGAAAGCTTAATATGCGTTCTGGTACGAGAGAAGGTTGGGTTTTGGGACGTTCGGAGGGTGCCACCGCCGCTTTGGCCACCTTCTTCCATGCCATTTGCGCCACCGATGGCTTTTTCCATAGCCGTAGAGTTTCGGCAGCCAGCTCCCTTTTGGGTCCATCTGTTTCGGTGTCAGGAATCATACCTAGCTCCGCATGGGAGGGAGTGACAGCTGGTTTCGATTGCTTGTTGCCCAGTCGTCGGGCTAGCGTGGCTCGCCGCGCGTCCCACACCGCCTTTCGCTCCTCCATGTCTTCTTCTGTTACCGTTTCCACCCCTAAAAAATGTGCTACAGCACTCTGAGAACGTCTCACACCTTGACTGACTGTCCTGCAAGATGAAAAGAATGTATTGCCTTCTCGCGACGATGTGTAAATTATAAAGGGTCGTTACGTACACCCACTCCTATAGTGTACGACAAAATTAACCGTTAAAAATGAGCGTAATACTGCAGCTGGAGATTGTTTGTGACTCGGCCAATGAGAATTATGTTTTGCTGCATGTGCAAATTTCACTGGCTTCATCCATCTGGCTCCATCAAACACCCATTTTTAACAGTTTATTTTGTCGTACACTGTAAAAGAGTATAATTATAGTTAAAAACATAAGAGTATCGGTAACTACTTTTACCTTCTTAACGAGCTCATTCCGCTAAGCTGTGATTTGTTCCCAGCGATGCTCTTAGATGACCCGCCAGCATCCGCAGCGGCAGCGCTAGCTGCCACAGGAACGTCGGTCCTGTCACCCTCCATGTCACCGTCAGAATAGTGTAACTACGTAGAAACTCATAGAGCACAGTGAAACTGATGTAACCTGCAAAACGCGTTAAGTATAAACAATCTAACCTTCTTGGAGCTCGTAGCGAATGTTATCCTATGTACCTCATGTAGATCGTTCTGTAGGATAACATCTTCTCCGAGATGCCAGGCCGCAGTCAAGGGGTCATTTCGACGAGCTTCACAATTTCCCACTGCTTTCTGCAATACAGGAGGCCGATCTCGAGACGGTCAGCTGTCAGTCCTGGATAGCACTCGCTTCACGGAATCATCGGACTGATTGGAATGCAAAAGAGCAAGGTAGGTTAGGTAGCTATAGTTTTACCTGTCGCGGCTGACGGAGCTGTCTACATGACGGTCCTCATAACGTCTAATATGACTTATGGTCCGATTTCACCGCACATATCGCGAGGTGACGCATGCACTCGATATTGCAAGGTAAACAAACGCCTTCCCTCTCGGGCACTTCAAAGTCTAGGCATGATTCATCCGTTACAGCAGTAGCCAATCAAGCAGTTACATCAATCAACCTGGCGAACGCAGGGCGGGGGGCCGCGGAGGAAGCTCTGTAAAGCCCCGGTTGGGCTCATGTCTCAGTGAAACGGAGGCGGATGCGGAGCGAGATCGGTGTTCCTGACGCACAGGGCAAGCCGTCCGGCGACGTCACCACCCTAATTGTTGTGTCATGTCACATCAGCATTTTGACTTGGAAGCAGAATAGAAGAATTTGGTCGTCTGTGCTTTGCAGATTGGAAGTGTTTCTGTTGACCTAAGAATCCGGAGAAGACTGCTGAGAAGCCTGATAGTACTACGAACTATTCAGCTGAACAAGAGCGGAAAGAGAATCCGGAGAAACCCAGCTGGGTCTCGCCACCAACTATTCAGACAGCCAGTTGAAAGAATCTCCTCCTCCTCCTTCTACCTGTCTTCACCTGCTGTCTCGTCAACCATGAATCCCGAATAGTAAGTTTAAGTTTCTTCCTGGAATGCCTAGTTTGTGCTGGAACAGGAGTCAAGACGGCCCTTAGACCTGAAAATGGCCAGGGAAAGCCCGATGAACTCAAGGCATAAACATACGCACACGATCTGAAAGCACCAGAGTCGTCATTGATTGGTTCCGTTTTCCTTTCAGTGATTACCTCTTCAAGCTGCTGCTGATTGGAGATTCTGGAGTTGGAAAGTCATGTCTCCTCTTGCGATTTGCGGTAAGAAAGAGTATTTTACATTCATCAGAGGTAAACGGACTAAAGTACGCTTTCGTCTTGTCAGGACGACACGTATACGGAAAGCTACATCAGTACCATTGGGGTGGATTTTGTAAGTCCAGATTGACCTCCTCCCAAGTGTCACCCTCTGAATCCCTTCGCGCATTGTTGGGATATTTCAGAAAATTAGGACGATAGAACTGGATGGGAAAACGATCAAGTTACAGATTGTAAGTGACGAAAACAGAATGGGACTTTTACCAAAATGCTAATACCCAGCAGGTTAACTAGTATCGATTACAAGTTGGATTTCTTTTTCTAGTGGGATACTGCTGGTCAGGAGCGTTTCCGGACGATTACATCATCGTACTATCGTGGGGCACATGGCATTATTGTCGTTTATGATATCACTGATCAAGTAAGCGTAACGTTCTCCTTTGATTGGAATCACGTATGGTGCATGACCTGATCTTCCTTCTCCCATAGGACACGTTCCACAATGTCAAGCAGTGGCTGCAGGAAATCGATCGTTATGCTTCGGAAAATGTGAACAAGCTTCTGGTCGGCAACAAGTGTGACTTGACGGCCAAAAGAGTCGTCGAACACCAGACGGCGAAAGTAAGCCTGATAGTATTCAGGAGCTATATGTTTTCTTAAGTGCCTTCAATATAACTGGCTGAAATGGGGGCGCCGCTTGATAAAACGATTTCGTCGGGTTCCTTTGCCTGAGTCTGTTTCTTTGTCTAGATGAATCAATTTTTACGAGCTCTTGAATCGTCATGAACTGCTCGTTTCTGACTTATGCTCTTTTCCATTACAGGAATATGCTGACTCTTTGGGTATCCCCTTCCTGGAGACGAGTGCCAAGAGCGCAACGAATGTGGAGCAAGCTTTCATGACGATGGCGGCCGAGATTAAGAATCGCGTCGGACCACAACAAATGGGCGCTACCGAGAAGACACCCAGGATAACTGCCGGCAGTACTCCTGTCAAGCAGAGCAGCGGTGGATGCTGCTAGATAGCCATCCGGTTAGTCCCCTGTCCATCGCTTGACAAAGGCAAGAGTCAAACATTTCCATAATGTACCGTCAGTTGCAGCCACTTATACGAATATAACCTTCTTTTCTTGGTTGAGGTCGGAGTGTCCGAGTAGCGTCACCCTTTCGGTCGCGTTTTTAGCTAATGTTTCTGTGCTCCCCATCATTGCATACAACCACAGCTCTATCTTTCCAACATTCTAAAGATATAATTATCTTAATGCAGACAGGTCTCTCAGATATCATTTTATACCATCTTACACTTTTGGGCTTTTTAACAATATCTTGAGGCTGCTCTCTGATTTGCTAGCTTTATCCATAGTCTCTCGGTGTCTTTTTACTATCAATGTTCATCAGGAAGATGTCCTATTCTGGTGGTTTTCGGGGTATGTGTACAAAGTTGGCGCTCAGCAGGCATTTGGCACCTTAGCAACCTCCAAGGAGACTTGGAGGACGTCTGGGTGCACAGACCCTGGCTATGGCTGGAAAACCAGACATGACGCTGTTTGGCTCAAGTTAGAAATGGGAAGATGCAGTGGCACTGTGGGGAGGATGTAACGTTATTTATGGCGCTGAAGGCTACGTGATCATGACCAAGACCATTGGTACCAAGAAAGGAAAACGAAACCACACTGCCACTCATGATCTCTTGATCGACTTGACTAATCCAGGAGTTTCCTCGGTAAGTTGCCGGTAATTTTAGTACGATCGGTAGTGTTGAGGACTCTGTAACGTTGTGCTATGATTGCAGGAAGAAGTGTCCTTTGTCTTTACGCAGTGGGGAAAAGTACGTGATGTGTATCGGCCGTACGAGGATCGTAACTATCGGTGTGTGCCTCTGGTTAGACTTTTCCTTCCTTGACAGAATTTGATTACCAGTAGATGCAACCTAAGCGGCAATTCTTCGCAACATGCCGCCCCTTTGTTGAAGATTTGTGCGTTTCGAGAGGAAGGAAGACATGAAGGCCGCTCTGCGCGGGTACCAGGACGGTAGCCTGCGATATCTCCAGCCGGACTGGCATCAGTGCACCGTCTATGAATCGCCCAGCAATTCTCTTTTTGAAGTTATTGTTCGTGATGTCCCTGCCGAAATCACCGATGTAAGTCATGCATGCTGAAGCTCTGTCGTTGTTGCGGTTCAGTCCCGGTACTTCGACGCTACGATACTTTGCTGATATTCACGTTGCACGTTTGATTTGGCGATCTGTCATAGACATGTCCACAATCGATGTTTTCCATGTTGTTGCTTTCAGAAAGAATGGTACGACTGCATAATGCACTATGGAAATATTCGAGCCTTGCAACGTATTCCGGAACAGCATTCCGGGCTGGTCGACATGTAAGGATCCTAATGTGCAAGGCTCATTGCTGGGTCCTAAGTTACCTGGAGTTTTACGTCTCGCTCTAATACAAGCTTAAACGGTGTTACATGCGTCCATTCTGTGTCAGGTTTATAGCGATGGAAGACCAGCGTTCCCATAACGTTATCAAAGCCTTGCTGATCACTTTGGGCAAGTACAACGCAACATTGTCCGACATCTTTTACGGGACGTTCGTCCCTCCTGCCGCCTTTTCCGCCGGCGACTCGACCGGCCTTAAAGAGTCACCATCTTCCGGGAAGCTATCGTCACTTCGAGCTTTACGTGACTTCCGGTCAGCTGCTACCGGTATCACACCGATTCTTAGTCCGAGCGAGACAGCAACTCGGTTACGGACCAAAGAAGAGCCATTCCAGGCTGTGCTGAAGCGTCACGATGGACTGCCCAATATCCGAACCAAGACAATTGAGTTCCCTCGAGTTCCCGTCACGCTCTTGACCAGAACACGAGCCAACCAAGCTTTCCTGCCTTATAACCTCCTTCATCACCCTGAGGAGAAGAAGAGCCCGGTCAGGAAAGAGACCAGGAAGGACCCCAGTGACAAATGGTTCAGTTGTGGGGAAGAGTGTGTTAGCGAGAGCCCCAAGCCAATGCCGGTCCAGCAGCCGATGTTTCAGTACTTTAGAGCACACAGGGAACCAGAGAACGAATGCAGCTTCCTGACCGACGCCAAGGTTATGCCGCGCTGTGAGTCAACGGTGCTGAATGCAAGTCCAGGAAGGGGACGATCGGGGAGTGCCGTCAGCAGGAAGGACAGCTGTATTATGGAAGAGTCACATTCTCCGCACCAACCGCAAAGTCCCAATCGATGGAACCTTCAACCCGTCCATTCTTCGCCCATCCGACGTGGCTCGCAAAGACTGCGTCATCGAGAGAATCGGAAAGGTACCCTTTCTGAGCCAATATTTCGAAACCTCTGCAAACAAACTCGACACGATTGTTTCCGAAGTAGCGCACTTTTTTACTGTTGTTGGCTAACAGTCTGCGCCACTTGGAAAAATATTCTCGTCAAGCTTGTTAGCCCAGCTCTCAGATTTCAGGGAGCAGCAATGTCAGTCATTCTAGCCGCTCCGATCAAACAACTCCAAACGCTCATTCCGTTCATTGTACGTGAATGTTTTCCTCATGAGATAATTCTACGTTCTGATGCGTAGATTACAAAAGGCGCAAGCGGCGAGAATCAACTCTTGCCGATTCCTTCAGTAATGGGTCCTCACAGTCAAACTCCAAATCTCCACAAGCCATGTACTCGGCATTGGGTAACCGTCAACTTCCCAGAAGTCACCCAGAAGACCACCATGGACTCCATCCAGAACCCTATAGCAAGATCAAAGAGCACTACAGACGATACGGCTCCGATCCGACTTCCTTGAAACAATTTATGCAGTCTCGTAATATGGAACCACTCCGAGATCCGTCTTTACCTCAGGCCAGAAAGCTGGCAAACTCGTTGTCATCGACTGTGGATGCGAGTCAGCCTGCGGAGGACCAGTATATGCCGTAAGTCTATATTCTTCGTTTTGGGTGCCCATCAAGCTGACCAAAGGTTCATGATGTAGATCGGGCAACCATGAGGATGCGAACAAGCTTCCACAGGCGCCGGCTTCCCTCATGGGCGTACCTTTCCCATGTGATCAGGCTCCGCTGCGAGATTACTACAACACTGCGAAAATGGAAGGTCGCGTTGTCACTCTCCGCTTTTCCGAGAGCAAAACTTCCGGTCTTCCCGCTGTGCCTTTGAAGGACAATGAGCTTACACCGGAAGAACGGATCGAAGAAAAGTTACTGATAGCCAAATGGCAACGAGGTGCGTACCCACTGTTGTGAGTAAGATTTTGGTTGGTTAATGGGCTACGCCCGTCGACTCGAGACCAACCGGAGCTAGATCAGTCCTCCCCTAAGTTTTTATCATCATATTTTGGCTTCCAGCACATCGTATATTTCAACTGCGCAAGAGCAAGCTTGTACGGGAGAAGTCGCCATGTCGTCGTTCGGTGTCTCCCTTGTACCGTTCAAAGCCCCTTTCTTCCTCGACGTTGGTCACTAGACGTGCCTATGTCGAGATCTCGGATAAGCTGAGTAATGCCAGTCTGAGATCCAATGGGGGACCTCGGCGACTCCATGTAGAGTCACACAAGCCCTTTAGTCGATTAAGCTCTCTTTTCTCCCAGAGTTCAGACCATTGTACTTCCTCGTCCGTCAACGACGACCGGCAATCCGCTTGTCGCGTCTCTGTAATGCAAAATACCTGATACTTTTCTCAAAGCCTTTCTCTATACTCTGTTCATCCTCTCCTGACGATCCCATGTCGCTGCCCAGTTGGAGCATAGCTCTTTGTGATTTGATCGCTCTTTGCTGTTGTATGGATGGGTTGATTGATATCAGTCGATTCTTTTTGTAGTAGAATTTTGTCATTTCTTGTGGTTTCGTTCCGGAGCTGTACGCTCCGCATTTCCCTCATGACCGATCGATGTTCCATTTATGGGATGATAGTGTACTATCTGTTAAGGTGACGAACGTAGACTGTCTGGAACCAATAGACCAGTGATGGTCAAGACCTCCACCAAATAGTGGATGGGCGAAGTATCGTGCGTGAAGTACTACCTGTAGCTGCTACCATGTACACTTGAAGTGTGTTACAAAGCAGAGTGCCAAATGAAAATTCATCTCATTCGATGCAACAACTGCTCCTTCAATCTGTCTATGGCAGCCGCAGCAATCTCACAATGCATCGTTACACAGAACACATATTTTTATGCTAAAACCGGTGCACGAAAATGTAGATACCGCTGGAACTCCTCAGGTCAAACCAACCTCGCGAATTGGCGATGGCAGTTTGCCAGCCGCTCATTGAAACAACAGGAAGATTAGGTCTGTTCTGTATATCAACACGAAATTTTTGCCCCTTAAAATTCATCAACTGCCATAGATCTTTTTCGCTGTCAGTTTACTGTTTTCTCGGCACATGCCGCCTGACGGCAACTTTTTCAGTTTCTCGTACGTGTTCTCGTAGAACACACCACAGTGCAGTTGTGCATGCCATGGAAAGATGAGCGGTTCGTTAGATGGGACACCCACGATGACCTGTCAGGATAATCCGGTTGACATCATATACCCTTGTAGTGACTGTTTTCAAGTTATCGAGGAGCTGCGCTACCTATCTAGCAAAAGTTTGCGCGGGGTTGGTCGGGTTAACGTTGCAGATTAAACAGCGGGCCGAGGAAATAATTTTGCTGATGTAGTAACGGATGTACCCGTGTTTATTTAACAATTATTTAAGACAAAGCACATTGGAGTGCTTCCATCATTCGTGATTCATCAAAAGTCAACAACTTTTACACGTCCACTGAATTAATCGAGTTCCCGACATAAGTACCACGGGTAACACTTCTTCCACCGTTTATTTCAACCACGAAGCTTCAGGTTTTCGTTATTCGATTTTTGCAACACACTTTCTCCAGTTCATTCGAGTTTTGAGATACTGAAAAATTTTCTCTTGCCACGCATTGGTTCAGAAGCTTGGCGCGCTATCTGAATAGCATTGTCTATAAACTCTGGGAGCACCTCCTTGTTCGGCCTGGGCTCGCCGTCTACCTCGTGGAATTTTATCATATCGCAGCCAGGCAGCCTGTCTTCCTGGACATTGGTGTGAAATGTCTCGTTACTGGATATCTGTTTTTTATTGCTGTTTATGTTTCTGCTGTTCATCTTTCGCGCAATATGTTCCGCCTCGACAGAACTCCCAGGCGAATACTCCGGTTGTTAGCGGTTCCTATTCCAGCAGCGCCGCCCAGAGTGATGCAAACAGGCAGCAGCAAGCGTCGATAAGTGGGACGTTCGGGAGCCCAGGTACTGGTGGACAGCAGCCGGCTGTTAGCGGCTACAACACTGTAGCAAACAACCAGCGACCCACTGGCCAGCTGCAGATTGCCAATCAGCAGCTGTTCGGACCAGCTGGCGGACTAGGAAGTAACAGCGCCAATGGCCGTATCCCCACAGCTGGATCTCAAGCTGCAGTCTTCCCCTTTCAGGTACGTACGCCAGGTCCTTCCCACAAAACTTTCTCACCTTCGGTTATCTCAGCTGCACTGAGATACGGTCCTGCCAGTTTATGGTGTGAGTACTCGAAGTGTTTTTTATTGTAGGGTTCGCAGTCCTCCCTGCATACCGGGAATAACGGTGCCGTCATAGGATCAAATTCGGCACCTTCTTCGTATGGTGGAAACCAGCTCAATAACGAGAATCCCCTCAATAGACACAACACCAACTATCTCGGACCGAAAAGTACGCAAACCATTAATTTTACTTCTGTTATAATTTTTTAAGGTTAGCGCAATCCGGAACTTCGCTTTCTCTTCTAAACAGACACCAAATGTAAGAAACCAACTGGGCAATTTTCGGTACCTGAGGACTGCACCAGCTTTTACAATTGCCATGAAGTAAGTGTTAACTAAAGATCCGGGAGGGAGTTTCAGTCTATCATATACTCGTAGTCAAAATGTTTGGCCTTGGCCGTGTTTTTGGCAGAATATCGCTTGGTTGCAAAAATGCCCCGAAGGTCTCGGCTTCAACGAGTAAGTACCAGATGAATGTTCTGGCAGCAGAATGCCTTACGCTGGCTGTTGACCCATCTTGAACTTTCTTACATAACCGCGCACTTTCGAAAATTGAAGGGCAAAAGCTCAGTGCGACTACGGAAATATCGTTGGGTGCGCCGCTGCCACTTCCAAAACTATTGTCGGACCAGGCAAAGATACAGGTGTCGGCTCTAACTCGGCATATGGAAACGGACTAGGCTCGAACTCAGGGTACGGAAGCGGAATTGGATCGGCCACATACAGTAACAGCGTCCCTGTTGCCAGCGGATCTTTCTTTCCACCGACCGCAGGCTCTGGTCCAAGCGGAAACGGCAACTCATTTTACGGAGGTTCGTCATCCTCTTCATCATCCTCCTCGTCATCTTCGTCGAACACGAACTTTTACGGAGGTTCCAATGGCGGAGGTTCTAACGGAGGAGAGTCGCCTCCCAAACAGCATGCATTCGGCATTCCCGGTAATAGTAACGACTGGTCCCATGCACAAAATGGCGGATCTCCGTCCACAAATGTCCCACCGCCACCGCCCATCATTACTTTTTCTGACCAAGAAAACAGCAATGGGAATTCTGGCAATGATGTAACGGGTTATGGTAACAACAACAATAATGAATGGCCACAAGGCATAACGCCCGTCAATAGACCACTCTTACCTCCATGCAACCCCGCCCAAAATCCCGCAGACGTGAATACATACAACAGCGGGAACGGAAACCCTCAGACTGACCAAAATGGACTTCCGGATGTTCAGACCAATACTGGGTAAGAACGACAACTCGCCGATATTTGGGTCGTGGGCAGAAATGAACCGAACCAGATACCTTTATCGAGTGGCGCACGGGTTCGTTGTTGTTGGTGGTGGGGTGCGCCACTTGGTACAACGATCTGCTTCAACCCATTTGGCCACTTCCCATCTGCCAGGAACAAGTACCGACTGTATTCGATCCCAGACACCACAGCTAGATAAATTGCTTATTCTGATTCCTGTAGATCTCGGCCGACGTACTCGGACGGAAACGGTGTTGACAGGTTACCTCAGGATGGTCAAAGTTACAACACCTTATTTGGACCGAGCGGACCACAGTACAACCCCACACAGCCATGCCAGCCGTGTAGCGAACTACCGTCGCTTTCGACAATCTGCCCCAATTTTCCCAATGCTCGGTGTTTCGACGACGTTTGTGGCGGATGCAAAGCCAGGTTTTTCGTACCACGACCCGGGACGATGAATCCTTTTGCGGAAGTCACGAGTCTTTGCATCGCTTCGTCGGACAATGGGCAGAACCCTCCTAACAGAATAGCAACATATAGATAAGACTCGCTGTGACGTGAAACCCAAATTTATTCGCCGTAATGCGGGTACTGCGCCGTCGGAGAGTGAAGCTACGCTACAACAAGGTTACAAAACAAGATAGCAAGTAAAAGATAATAAAAAATAAATTATAACAAAATGTATACACGTGTGTCGTTCGAGGTCGTCCTCGTTATTTCTCCAATGAAAGCCTTGGCCATACCGGTAGGCTTCCCGTTCACTCATCACAGCAACACCTCTGTACTATTGCCAAAAGTGAAGGCAGTACAAACGCATCTGGTATTCGTCTCAGCTGGAAAAGTTAATCTGTAAACAGAAATCAGAATGAGCCAACTCATGGCGACCACGTATCGTCGGGCACTGATATCATTATGGCCTGCTGGTTTGAAAGGTCGGCGAACGAAACGTGAACGATCATTATCTCCAGGTGGCGCACATTTTCATTGATCTTGGCTGTAAGCGTGCGCCACTTAAAATAATGGTATTGTACGCTTCCTTTGCCGTTCCCCCATATCTGCAGTACGAGTAGATTTATTTTTGTATAAGGACACAGTAGTACCTTGCTTGGCGATTTGGGCATAGCGGTCAAACTCATACTCTTGTGACGACTGAGGACTGTTCGGACATCACGGACAAAACGCAAAGCATCGAGGAAAGGAAGTAGGTCGAGGAGCGCCGTATCTTTAGGATCACAGTACCAGGAACTAATGGGAAGAGCATTATCTGTAAAACGAAGAAGACTCTGTAATACGTTCCATAGGATAACACACCTAGCATAGACATTAGTAATACTTACTGATAAAGCCTTTGTAGGCAATGGGTGAATTGTCAATGATAAAAATAGAGGACAAGTCTGGAGAGATCGAGGACAAATCTTTCGTATACCCTACCGACTCCTGCGTGCAGTGCTGTGGGAAGAAAAACGTGACAGGTTGCGAACCAGTTTACCGGGAATATTTGATGACCGTCTACCTGTCGGAAGTATCGTCGACAAAGTATATTCTTTCCTCCATCCAGTCTGTCACTGACGGCAGATCCGTACACTTCCATGCTGGCCGTAAAGATGACCAGCTCGTACCACTGGCTTACCTGCAACATCATCATACTATATTGATCACGAACTGGGTGAGTAGTATGTGAGACACGACAAACCGTCTGAAGGAAAAATTCGACGTGGGGTCTCTTGTGAACGAAGAAGCTAACTGGATGCCGTTCAATCAGAACTTTCAATATGAAATCCGGAGTACGGCTTCCGGTTCGGCTGTTTGGCCTAATTATACCATCATGTGTCGAATGAATCAGAGTCTCGTCCAGATCCAAGACCAATATCTTCGGCTTAACCGCCACTGAAAAAAATAAAGTTAGTGTCATCTGCAAACTGACCGCATCAAAAACCTGCATACAATTTACGTTCGACGATGGTTCTTACAGAGTCGCTGGGCAGTGATGCTGCTTAATGGTGAGACTGCATAGCGGACAGTTTGGTGCTCCTGTATCTGCAACAGAAACCAAGAACGTCACGCAAAGTCGAGAGGAGTGATACAGATATGGATGCGCAAGTTGATCGGGGCCACGCGACTTACGGTTCGGTATTGCCTTTGGAAGATATAGACGAAAAAGCTCCATATTCTGAATAGAGCGCCCCAGAAACGACGCAGCGGTGATCCACTGTGATACTTGGACATGTTGTGATATGGATCCTTCTGGAAGAAGTCTTGTATTCCGCCAGCAGTGAGCGCGAACGAGGTAAGAGCACTGCCTGATGCCATTAAGAGTGAGAAGCGCTCTTCTTGCCACGGACGAAGCGATGGGCTGCTTTTAACGGATGTATGCTCATTTCGTCCCGGACAATCCTAGCAGTGGTCATCCATCCAGCAATGGTCGTTCGGAAAAGACCAGTAAGAAGATCAGCTACACGCTGTGGGAAGACCAAGCCATCCCCTTGCTGCAGGAAAGAAATCTTCCGCTACCCAGTTTGGTGGTCAGTCTAGCGCTTGGGCCTACAGCCTCGGCAAGGAGTCCGTGGGACGCTGCCACCTGAAACGGATCAGGTTATATCTAATAGCGTCCTGTGGGCTACCTCAATGAAACTGGATCTTCGGAGTCATCTTCCTGAGAATCGAAATTTTCGGGGAAAAAACAGCTTCAAAAATACATTTTCCAAAATCCAAACCAGAAAGAACGAGGGGTTCTCTTACACCCTGGGGGGGGGGAAATTCGGTCAGTCTGGAACCGACCGGGTCGAACTGATTTCACGCTGTCGTCTTCGCATTCTTCATTCTTCAAGTTCAACAGGTTGTTCAAAAGTCACTCATTCCGTGCCATCGTGGACATCCTTGTTCTTCAAAACCTAATTTTTAAATCTCAGTCCTGATCTCTCCACACTACAGGAACTCCTGAAGGAACAAGGCTACTGTCAGCTTTCTCCGTACTACGTAGCAGTGTATTGCGTGTGTTGGTCCTTTGTGGAGTTTGGATAATTGAATGCCTGTGTCAACGCCATCGGAACAATCTGATCCTGTGGAGCCTCTGTACAACCATCCGGGCTGTTCGACCCAGGAACCAAAGATTAGGAGGTAAGTTCACTATTCTTCCAGTGTATTTGGCTGCTTTGTGCAAGCAGGTGCAGTGAAGCACTCTTTTCCGGAGTCCCATTGCTGTCCCGAATGACGTAAATCAGCTTAGTCAGCTAACCGTAGCTGATTCTTACGTCGCTGCTTGATCGCGCTGACGTCATGCGGGACCTTAACGATTCTGTCCTATTTTGTTTGTAACTCTTTATCTTACAGTGGCAATACCCAGAGCCCTCCACGTCGCTGTTATCGAAGTCAAGTTTGTTACCGGAAGCAGGTGAGCAATGGTTCAACTTACCATAAAGTTGGTTAAGCTAACCCGGATCGACTAAAGTGGGAAGATTGATGAAACTGGAGTAGCACCAATCCTGGCAATCACCCTACGAGTACCGACGCTTGACAGTGTACAATGGAAACCTGTGTGACTGCGCTGAATCCATCTTCGCTCTTGTGATACCAAGCCCGATACTGTTCGAGAAGAAGGATGGCGGAACGAAAAGAGCGTAAGTGTTGCCAAAGTGCATTGATGTTTTCAGCTTGTTTCCACTATGGTTAAGGATAATCGAGGCGTTGATCAGCGTGACAGCGCTGATGAGACCGGGTTTGTCGTTGTACTGTATGCCGATCAATTTGTCATCGGCTGCACTGATTGCAGTTCAAAGGCAGAAAAGGCACCAAGATTATAGACGAGGTGGAAAAACGCGAAGCTCTCGCCGGCAGGCTAATATTATTCTTTCCTGTAGTACTATTTTGCTTGGTCTTCCGTCATCAACGTCACGAAGAGAAGTAAGCTTGGGCCTTGTCCCGTTAATTGACTCTTACGATCAGAGTTTTCGAAAAGCAAACACGATTAGGTTGTGTGAACACGGCATACACGAGCTGGAGGTGAATAATGCACTTTGTTGTGCTGAATGGCACTCGTCGCTGATGTTTATTCATACCCTTGGAAGTTGTCCGATGATCGCGGCAGAATCTGCCTGAGCAAATGTACGGGCGGCTTCTAGGCTCTTTCGTCACAATAGACTTATCGGTATCGCCATGCTGAGAACACCTTATATCGTTCGCTCTCGTTTATTCGGCGTGCTTTCCCACTACTTCCGGGTGCCCAGAGAGTCTGGTGCCGATTGATGCATTGTGTATCGGCGGGTATCGGTTTAATAGTGTTTGATGTTTAGTGGGAATCGGATATGATGTCAGCATCACGCGATATGTCTAAAGCTTCTCGACGTGATGTGATCAATGCAGTGCATGGTGTTAATTGAGGAGCCGGGCATAGCGTGAACGGTCGCTGACATGGATCGTCCACGCCGTACACGTGCTACAAGTAGCAATAAAGGTGAAGTCTCATATTTCTGACGGTGAGCTGACCGGTGTCCCTTGGTTTACTAGTATGCACGTTTAGGTCTCCATTAATATCTTCGCCTCCCATCTGTTTCTCGAGCAGGAAGTTGCGCTGGTTCGGCCGGGTTTCCCGATATTTCATCGTCGTAGTGGAACTGCCATGTCAAGCGGACTTTGTCGATCATCATTTGAATATCCTTTTTGTCGGTCACACAATATTCTCCATCGTACCTGGACATTGATGAAGAGGACGTGGCTTTTTGTGTGAAGGAATATTGATCGGCTTCCTCTAGTCGAACCAGGAATATTGTGTGAGTTATTGCGGTGGAGGTCCTAAAAGACTGGGATGGTGCAGTCAAGTCGTCTAGTCTTGAGTTGTGCATGGGTGTCTGTGTGCCATATAAGGACAGCAAACCGGGCGAGCTATTTCCGGTCCGGGAGAGTTTATGGATTGGGAACCAGTGAGGCCTGGGGAGCAGATGCTTAACTGGGACCGTATTTGACCCTTGACAAACTGTGGATGGATGGCAGAGGGTTCACTTGATGAGGTTATGTCGGCTGGGATCGAGCTGTTTGTACAGCCAACCATGTGAAGAGCCCTAGCACATCCACGCTTCTTTCCCTCTGTGCCAGGCACCACCAAAACAAACGTGCTGACCCAGCATGTGAAACAGTGTTCCCTTTCTACTATGTGCCACCACTTTCTATCCCTTTCTTGACTGCCGCAGCTTCATCCGGGAGTTACCACTGTATGTAGCGCAAGTTTTTCGTTTGCCGGGCTTGATCTCGTCAGTTCTTTGTATCCTCGTGATAGTCAAAAGAAACGAAAAATCTTGTTTGGCATAGTTTGCCGGCAGTTGATGGCGTGTTTTTTTGGCCCCTTGCGAGCTGTTTCCGGTCCGAGTGACTGAATGTAATGAGGTTTACGCGCCTCTGGCGGAATAATTACCCAGAGAGAGAGAAGAGGAGGGAGATTAAAGGCGTAATTGGCGGCGTCGATGTGCGGAACGAAGCTGCTGCGTACCCACCGGGATATACTTCCGCCACTCTTACGGTCCCTGCTGCGGGGAATCCCTTGATTAACCAGACGTGAAAAGTACTTCCGAGACTTGACACTCGACTGTTAAGGGAGCTCATTTGAGGAAGAGTCAAGTTTTCATTTGCTCTGTTGATTGCAGGAGCGACGTCCAAGGGTGGCCGTAATGCGGCACCCACCGAACTGGAACTTCACGAAAGCAACATTTCCCTCCTGCGCTCCGAGCACAATCTCCTAGTTAAGGAGAACGAAGCCCTCAAGTCGCAACTGTCGAAATACAAAATGGCCCATCATCATCATCACAATCACGGGATGGACCATGCCGATGGTGGATCCCACGAGACGTCCTCGCAAGGCGACTGGCAGTGGCAGAATATCGATTATGAATTCCTCAGCACTAAACTGGAACAGGTCATGACGGAGCTGGACGCCCTCAGAACTAAACAAGGTGAATACCTAGATCGATATCTGGGATCTCGGAAAGGAAAGTCGTCAAGATCGTTTTTCCAAGTGGCGCTGGCTTCCAGCCAACAATACTGAAAATATGCGCCACTTGGGAAAATAATCCGGTCGAATTTGTTTGCCGACCTCTAAACTCATGTTTTCATCATTTCTTGCAAGTTTTGCCGATGTCACTACACCGCATATGTTCACGATACAGATGATTGATATGAGTAGTCGGTATTGATTTTGCTAATCTCTGTTTTGTTCTTGCAGAGAAGACGGTGCGTGAATGCGAGCAAAATGCTAAAGAAGCCGATTACTACAAGAAGAAGTACAAAGCGGCTTATCAGGATAATCAAGACCTGCAGAGGTAATTTACAGCCAGAGCGCTAATTTTAACAGTTTACAGTAGTTGGACCAGGATGCTGTAAGATAGCAGAGTAATCAAGGCGTGATTGTGGTTTCTATGTTGTAGCGCCAACAGTGCAGTTCGCGCTGATTTGACGGACATGATGGCAGAGAAAGAGCAATTAGAATTCGAGGCAAGTCCATCGGTCCAAGTGTAAAGTGGATCAACTTTGACGAGGTCATAATTCAATTTGTCCTTGTGCATTCTTGTAGCGGGACAATGTGCAGCACATGAGCCAAGCGGAGCGTCATGAGCTGGATGAGCTACGACGACAAGTGTACCATTCCGCCGGCAACGCCATCTACGATGCCGACCATCTGCTCGAGAACTTTATGGAAAGTGAACGCGAAAACTTCCAGCAACGCTACGATGCTCTATCGGCCAAATACAAACAGGTATCAGTGTATGGGTACCTTATTTGCTGGTATTCTTATTTGCTCAAAGTATTCGCATCCTACGGTCTTAGCTGTGCGCCAAGTCATTGGGGCAAAACTGAGTTGTTCATATGTGAATGTTGCAGATAACGCAACTGCAAGCTGCGACCCAGAAACGGTGCGAAACCGCCGAGAAGGAAGCAGTTCGCTACCGCCGTTGTTTGGAGGTGGCCGAGGAGGAAAAGGCACTCATGTCGAATCATCGGAATAGTCTGAAACAGCAACTGAATAGTAACATTAAAGAATGGGAGAACTCACTGCAGGAAAAGAATGCCGCCATCGAAAAATACAAGACGGTAAAAACCTGACCTTTATATTAGTACACCACTTTTCTATGTGTACCTTTTTCTATGTATGACTTTTCTATGTGTACCCATATCATCTTGAAGGTTTTTTATGCTTCTAGACTCAAGAGCAGCTGAAACGAACGACGGCGGAACTGAACAAGTTTATCTACGCCCAGCATGCCGTCAGCAAAAACATGTCGCGTTTGCAGGAAGAGTGCAGCAACGCCGTCCACGATCACAAGCTGATCATGTCCGAGCGCGACATTGTCTTGCGGGATATGTCCAAGCTGGAAGACGAACGCGACGCAGCCGTCAGCAAGGTATCATTAACATCCTTCATTTTCCTTTTGGCTATGCGACCATTTTTCTATTGATGGATAGCTCGCCACTACAGAAGCTGACTTGAAAGGCGCACAGAACGAGCTGGAAACGCTGCGACGAGAGATATCCAGCGCTCTGAACGACCGCGACAAAGCCCTGAAAGAATGTCATGATATGAAGGAGAAATTGGATTTACTGGAGAAAGACCCGTTACGAAGTACGTAAATTTCCGCGATTCCCTATGCAAACATGGGAGCTCTGTGAACAAACTTAACCAGATCGTTTTCCCAAGTGGCGCACAGTTTAAGCTAGTTCATCCACAACATGAGCCACTTGGGAATACGATTTGGTCGAGCTTTTTTGCCGAGGTCGCACTTGTTTGTGACAGTTTGGTGTTGTATTTGTAGCTGCTGACCGGGAAAAGGCCAACGCGTTGATCGAAGAGGCAAACCGGCAAGTGGACAAGTTCCGGGAGGAGATGTTCGAAGCCCAGCGGGAAGCAGAGATTGCCACGAAACGACGCGAGTTTGCCTTCATAGAGCGCGACAAGAGCATGATGGAGCGTGAAAGTATCAAAATGCTCTGTGAGACCTTTCGGCAAGAACGCGACAAGGCCATCAGCGACCTGGCCGAAGTGGCGCGTCAGTGTGATGAAGTCAAACGACGACGGATGCAGCTGGCTCGCGAAGCCAACGAGCTGCGCGAACGTCTGGACAGCCGTCGCATTCCCCCACTGAACAACGTTGCTCATAACCACAGTCACGACTCGGCCATCGATACGGACTTTCGCCGATATGGCTCCGACTCGTCCGAAGGCGAAAACCTTCCAAGTATGATAGCCTCAAAGTTTTGTCGATTTCAAATCCTAAAATGGAAGCTTGCCTGACGAACTCGACAAGGCTGTTTTCATAAGTGGCGCATGTTCACTGTCTTCATGGCCGAGAGTCTGCGCCACATGAAAGGGCAATCTTGCCTGGTTCATTTGCTGAGCTCCCTGTATTGTTTTCAAGTTTTCTGTTAGATGTTTGTCTTGAAATGGTTCAGCAAAATTTGGATTCACGGTTGAATATTTTTACGGCCCATTCAAGATATTTAATTTTGTTTTTTGTCAGGCTCACCGGTGAATGTTCGACCCGCACTGGTTGATGCCGAAGTACAGACCGACATATCCGACCTGTCCCGCAACAACTCTACTCTGCGTCAGAAGAAGTTCGCCGATAGCAAGTCGGACAAGGCATCGTGGCGCAAGAGTCTGTTTGAGCCGAGAGAGAAGTCGCGGCCTCGACTGGACGACCTCTTTGACATTGACGTCAAAGCGTCGACCCACACCACCATGAAGACCAAGTTACCATCGACGGGTCGCGACAAGGGCTCCATCCTGGATCGGGCCGTCGGTAAGCTCTTCGGCAGGAGGAAGGACGTCTTCGCTCATCATGGTAGCCTGCTGACCGCTGACGAAGGTGTGGCCATTGCCAAGTTAGAGTCCGTCGTCCAACGGTACGATTCACCCAACGGTACGCGCTTCTACACCAAGACCAAAATACCCAAGATGCCAGAGAAACTTCCCTCCGGGACGTGGCCGAAAATCAAAGGAGCGGCTTTGGATTCCTTTGAGAATATCCCAGAAGGTAGGTTAATCGAGCAATGCCTGTTCACCATTTCCTTGGATTATTCGGAATATCGATAAAAAAAGTTCAATCATAAATAGTAAATGGGTAGTCGGTAAACGCAACGTAAAAACCACTATGCCAAGTGGCGCACGCTTCCAGCTACAGTGTTGAAAATGCTTAACTTCCGGTGGTCACATGACGTTAGTTACCATTGATTGGTGTCCATCGGAACCATCGGAAGGGATTTTCCACACTGTAGTAACAACGGAGACGTGCGCAGGTCGAGATAACGATCTTCAAGGTTTCGTTTGCCGTCCTCCCAAATAGGGTAATAATAATTGCAAAACCAACGAATCGGCTATATTTGCAGAGGGCACGGTCCAGAAGGAAGTAGGGAAGGGCAGCAAGGTGCGCAAGTCCATCCAGTCCTTGACAATGAATGGTCGCCACCTGATCGTCAAGGATATTCCGTTAGATGACGATCCTCCGGTCAACATGTCACCGTCCTTGGTTAACAGAAAAGTCCCGGTGCAGCGTCCAGAGCATCGTTTCAGCATGCAACCCACCACCATCTACGACGACACGGGGAGCTTCACACCCAGGACGCCGCCATCCCGACGGCAAATGCTCTCGGTCTTCCCCGAGAAGTCGGACGACGCGGCTTCACTGTCCTCCTTTGTGGCGGACTTCACGGATTCACCGCGCGGTCGGCCTAGCAGTGTCTACCCATCTTCCACCATTTCAGAATATTCCGGTCAGTATATTCTTCTTCCACGCACTAAGCATCACAGTAAATATACAGCCACTGTTTATAGGGACTTTACGGCGTCCTCCGTCAGCTCCTCTCCGATCGTACCTTCTTACTACGAACGAAATGCCACCTCGGGTTCTGTCACCGGCTAGCAATGTCGGTTACAGCACCATCCAGCCTCGTTCGTCCACCTTTAATCCCAACCTTCCTTCTCCCGGATCTCGTCCAGGAGCACAGGACGAACCGCCACGGCGGCCAACTACCCTGACTGCCTGTTCACAACAACAGCGTAACTACGCTATGAATGACACCGACCTCTACTCATACCCCCGTAACGCAGCTACCGTAAGCTCTCTCGCTACCTGATGCATAATTGGGACGTCGCCGAACGACTATGTAACATGATCGTTTTCCGTGTGGCGCACATTTTCAGCCAGTAACAATGCGACCGTGCGCCACTTAGGACAATGGTCATATTCGAGTCATTTGCGGACGCCCCAAGCACTGGTTTGGCACTTACCGTTCGAAAAGTAAACCAGAGCTGTTGTATTTGGTGTTTACAGAGTAAAGCTCGTCATCCGTCTTCCGAGAAGTCGTCATTCAGCGGCTCTTTGGAGCATAGTCCTTTAGGCTTGATCAGTAGCCCCTTGCCGTCACGAGCGCCCTTTCCCCTGTATGACACGGTGCGCAAGCGACCGCTGGTAGGCAAGGTGCGGGTAGTGGAGTTGCGCTGCAAAAGTGGCGAGCATCCCGGCTTCAAGATCACCGAATGCCATGGTGGGATATTCGTGGATAAGGTCGAAGCGGGTAGTCTGGCTGACAAAGAGGGCATCGTCGTGGGAGACCAAGTGCAGGATGTCAATGGAGTAAGTTTGCTCAGTGCCAATGCCACCAAAGAGCATGCCAGGCTTGTCTTGAAGGCGGCAGCTCAGTCCGATGTCTTGATCCTCACGCTGTGCTATTGTGGGCCGCTGGTTAGAGGCTCGGATGCCTCCATCACCTCCAGCTCGGCCACTTCCATCGACTCACTAAGGGGACCAACCGGTGAGAAAAACAGTTCTTTTACATTGTGCACCGGGACCAAGGCAAACAAATTCAACAAGATCGTTGCTTCAAGTGGCGCACTCTATAAGCCGCTAACGCTAGAAACGTGCGCTACTTGGGAAAACAATCTGATCGAGTCTGTTTGCCGTACTTTTCATTTCAATAACGGTATTCTGTTTCGCTACAGGTACACTACGAGGTAATCCCCATCGTCCGTCGGTTACGTCCTTCCGTTCGGGCTCGCCCGATAGTGTAAAGAGTGGCCAAGTTCACGAAGCGCGCTGGGTCAAATTGACCAAAGGCTTGACTGATCCTCTGGGTGTCAACCTAATTGGAGGTACGCAATGTGTGGTTTGATAATGAAACAGTAGGAAATTTTCAAGAAAGGAAGGATCAAAATATCGCAGTGTTTAACGTTGGGAGTTTGTGCCTTCCAGGTAATGTCCACGGCATATTCATTCACTATGTGCAGAGCAACTCTGCTGCAGCGGCCGCCTCCAGCCCCAGTGGCGCACTGAGCTGCGGAGACCAGATCTTGGAATACAACGCCGTGGACATGCGCAGTCTCCTGTTGGAGAAGGCCATGTTGGAGCTGTGCAAGCCGGTCAAGAGTGTGGCTATGCTGGTGCAGTACAACCCCGAAAAGTACGAGCAAGCAAAACAGTCAGCCGGTGATGCATTGTTCGTCCGGGCACTGTGGGATCGCGATAAGGCCCAGTTACACGACGAAGACTTGGTCTTCCAGAAGGGGGACATTCTCTTCATTGACAATACCCTGTATAACGGGGAGATGGGTCAGTGGAAAGGTTGGCTACTCGATGATGACGGCCATAAACTAGCCGACCAGGTGGGCATTGTCCCCAACGTCTACAGAGCCGTGGAGGAGGTCCTCAGTTTAAGTCATATCCACAGTGGAGAACTGCATGATAGCCTAGATTCTCATCGACGTAGTGCACGTTTGAGTTTTGGCAAGCTAAAGAAGAAGAAGGCGTTAAGGAGGGAAATTGCCTCCTTCACGAATGCTTCCTTAGGCAACGATGTGTTCTCGGTAGCACCGGAAGAGCCACTGGTAGCGACGTATGAACGAGTGAATAAGGTGGTGTACGAAGAAGCCAGACCGGTGGTGATATTAGGTCCTTTTGGGGAAGAGATTACCGAGAAGTTGTTGAGGCTACATCCGGATAGGTATGCACGCTGCATGCCGGCGGCCTTTTCGCACTCCGACGAAGTGATTGAGAAGCGACAGTACTCGCAAATGGTCAGTGGATGGCAGTCGTTGACGGTGGGGGCCGTCAAGAGTGTGGCCCAGCGAGGTCTCCATCCCTTGCTGGATGTCAGCATATCATCGGTGGAAAAGATGGTCTCCAGCTTTAACCTGTACCCGATCGTCCTGGTGGTCAAGTTCCGTAATGCGGCAGACATTCGCGATGTGCGCGATAGCAGTGTCGTCCTGACGAGAATTTCGTCCAAAGAGGCCAAGGAGCTCTTTGAGCTGGCTCTTCGCGTCGAAATGGAACATTTGCAGGTAAAATCCGCTCAAATCGGCAAACGAACTCGACCAGATCGTTTTCTCCAGCTGCGCGCGCTCTCCAAGGTATTGGCTGGTAGGCCGCGCCACTTGGGAAAACGTTGTGAGTGAGCTCGTTTGCCAAGGTTCCGTTGCATGTTTGACGCAGTCAGCATTTTTGTTTGGCCGCAGGTGATAACGTCCATCATTCCTGGAGGAAGCAGTCTTTCACACATGGTCACAACGGCTGACCGAGCGATCGAGGCAGCACAAACTAAACCCAAGTGGATTTCCGATGGACCAGTTGTTTGATACTTTGTTGGCGGCAGCTACGTAGATTAATTTCTGTGGTCTTTTTTATGCAGCTCTTCTTGTTTCAATTTTTTTTATGATTACTATTTTTGGACCAATAACATATCTCTCAGAGTTTTATCTTTGTGCAAAAGACGTCTTTGCTGTTATCAGGGCTTTTTCAAGTGTCGACGCCTTACTTGTTTTTATACGGGTGATACGACCACTGAGTGCACTTCTGGAACGGTCACCACCTTTTCCGGGAACTGCTTTTTGGTTTCTGTTTTAAGAGTCGTCTGAGTCAGCTTTTATCTGCCATCAAAACGATCCTTAGTGGGTGCGACCGTGGATCCTTGAGTTTGTTTACGATCGAAGAACTTGATGGGCAAATTTGCGGCAGGTTTGACTGTCCAGAGATACGTACAGTATATGAAGCACGGTGGAAGTTCACAAAACTACGGCGTGAAGCAGATTTCAATTTTGTGACCTTTTTGGTTTCGAAGAACCACCAATAATAATTCTCTTCTAATAATTATTATTCTCTTTCTTTTCGAGATAGCTATGGGCGCTCGCTGGTATGTTTGCTTCGCGACACTCTTCATTGTGGGATCGCTGCTTCTAATGGTCCAAGAGCTTCCTTCCGCCAACGGCAAAGCTTTGTCTCGTGTTAAAAGAGGATGGCTGTACAACATCGTGGCCAAAGGCTGCAAGACGGCCGGCGAGTGGACGGGATGGGCCTGCGACGACCCTGTTTCACGTAGAATCTGGCAGGAGATGAAGAACTGTCGCGGCTGTAACTGCGACCAGTTCTGCAAGAAAGCCGGAAAGAGCAGAGGTCGCTGCGTTCAGAAGGGAAACTATGATCATTCCACCTGGTGTCCCAACAAGGGAGAAGCTTGCTATTGCAACTGAGTCCGTTCTGACATTTTACTGCCTTCTTACCCAGAACCTCAACATTTTTACCTTCTTTTTCGCACGGGTGTTACTTTACATGATGGGCAATATTCTTGACGTTCTTTCAGCTTCTGCTGGTATCCGGCATACCCTTTAAATATTAAACCTGCTACATGCAGCGAGATCTAAGCACTTGCCAACTTCCGACAGTAAATGCCAATCGAGAACATGTAATGATATCGTGGACTCGGAAAAGACCACCGGCGGTTGCGAATGATACCGTTCTTCGCTTGACCACAGGGCAGACGGGTGCAGAATTTAAGATTGGAGGGCTTAACCAGTCAGTTGATTTGAATTATTTGATTAACTTCCGGTCTACAAAATTTTTGGATTTCGATTTTTTGATTCTCTCGTAAGCCTCGTTTCGTGTTCGTTTCCACCAAAGTTCCATGTTTTGAAAGCCCATCTGTGGAGACTGAGCCGTCAGTAGTTGTCTACCTCTCGGAGCCTTCGCCAGATCCAGAAGAATGCTACAAAGCAAGGCAAGCATGGGAGAGAAGGAGCTGCAGAAGAGCTTACAGGACGCGACGGAACAGTTCCAAAAGCTGCAGAAAGGTAAGCTGGAAAATTACAGTAGTTTACTTCTCCTGTCCCCGTTCTTCGTGGTCGATCCTATAACTTCATGCACATGTGTTTCATGTATCAGATTTGACCAAGTCGGCCAAAGCTCACCACCAACTGGACACACAGTTCACCGAAAATACATCTGTTAAAGAGGTCTGTTCATGATGGTATTGCCTTTTCATGACGTTGTACTAGCCTTAAATCTTTCGCTTCGTTACAGGAATTAGCTTTGCTAGAACCCACAGCAAAGGTTTTTAAGCAAGTTGGCCCGGTCCTAGTACCTCAGGAGCTGGAAGAAGCCAGAAGTAATGTACAGAAGCGGTTGGACTGGATTACATCCGAAACGTAAATTTATTTATCCATCCTATGAAGTCGCGCATACGTACGATCTAAGTGGCGCACGCAGTCAGCCGATGAAACGGAACCGTGCGCCACTTGCAAAACCATCTCGTCGAGAGTATTTAACAAGGTCTCAGTTACCGGCTATACCGTTATGGTATGGGACAGCTGGGCACTAAGCTCATCTTACGAGGGACCATTCAGACCGTTTCACTCGCCGATCACGAAACCAATGCTTTTTCGTGGCAGCTGAGGCTCAAAAAAAGTGTTGGGAAGAAATGCGAATGACCGCTTCCTGAAGCCGGCGAAAATCCCGAAGGTGCGTCGTCCGCCATAGACCGAGTGTTATAGCCTGTGTAGCGTTACACAAGAGAACCCGAAAACTGCTCGGTTATTTCAGAAAACTGTAGATTTGTCTTGTGTAACGCCATACAGGCTATAACACTGGTTCTACGGTGGACGAGGCACCTGTGGGATTTTCTTCAGCTCCGGGAAGTGGTCATTCGCTTTTCTTCCAGACACTTTTTAGAGCCTCAGCTGTCACAAAAAAGCATTGGTTTTGTGATTGGCGAGTGACATGGTCTGAATGGTCCCTCGTTAATATCTTACCATCAAGCCTCACTTGTCGGTGTTGAAGTGCCATGTTCGTTACAGGAAAAGAATAGATGGAGTTATCAAGGAGCAGGAAGCCGGTTTGAAGAAGCAGGGCGAAATCCTCCAGAAGCTCCACGCTACCCATCAGTCAGTTCAGTCCGTATCCGCCGGTGGTGACAACCGGAAATAAATATGCTGTTTCTAGACCGTACGATAAAACTCTGTATTCACCAAAATTTTACCCGTTCACGTTTCCGTTTTTTTTATTTAATAAGAGTACGAGTACAATGGACAAGTATTGCAAAAAGGCTTTGGTATTGTTCGTCTGAAAGAGCAGATCTTGTAAACAAGAGACTATCCGTGTTAGAGGACAAATTAAGACCAATAAGATTTCTTTAAACTCTGATCGGCTAAAGGGGTAAGATAAGACAACCGTTCTGTAAAAACCAAAAGATAAGGCTGGATTCCACGCCGTGGAACCAGGTCGAAACCATCAACGAAAAATCTAAAAGAAAAACAAAAGAAGGCATGGGATTTTATCCACTTCTAAAGAACGAAGTAGGTACAAATTACAGCCAGACAACTTCATCTTTCTTCGCGGCACTAAACTGGTGGCGTCGCGGTAATTGCGAAGAGCGCCGCCGACGCCAAGCATCAGGTAAGACACTGATGTCTTCCTGGCTGGAGTGACTTCCTTCCTGACTAGTCTGATGCGATAACCGTAGACTCGCCAGGTCCATTGTCCGTTTTTCCCTGGAAAAAAAGGGAACACACTCCTCAGGCGAACAATATGGATCAAGTCATGGGTTGTATAACATACTTTTCTTTTCTGAGGGACTGAATTTCGTTAGCCAGCCGCACTTCCTCCTCGTCAACGTCCGGTATGGTCTCCGGGACATTGGGTGAACCAATGCGGGAGTTGGTGGCCCCAGGAAAGACTTTGGAGGAGCGAATGACGGATAAGCGCGTGTTGACCGACATGGCCGCCGAATCAATCTGCCCAATGTCTTCCAGAGTGGACTGCAGCTTTTGCAGTTGAGCATCAATGACAATCTGTATACACCTTCAAAGACAACATTCGTTCATAAGTCGGGTTGGGCTGCTTTGGGTCAGAAGGAAAGCCTTACTTGATCTGTTTTTTGTAATCGTCCGAGACTTCAAAAGACTTGAGGTCTCTATCGGGTCGGAACAGGACCGGCGCAAAAACGATGGCCAAATTCTCCGAATTCATCATGTTAACATCAGCGTGTTGAGCAACTCTGCAACGCAAACATTACGTCAGTTTCACATTGGGAAGTATGGCCAAAGTAACGTACCTGGCAAGATGGAAGAACAGTCGTTCTAGGAGATCGTGATTGTGCTTCGGCATTTTACGGATGGCGCCGTATACGTGCTGTAGTTGTTCCTCATCGTTGTCCATATCTACGAAGCAGACGTCGTTGTAATTAAAAGGGTTGGAACGCGAGTACTGCTTGGAGAAGATACTGACCCATGATGTCCATCAGTTCATCATAGCGTTCGAACGTCATCAGCGGTTCAGGCATCTCCCGCAGTAAGGCCTTGAAGGTGGAGGCAACCAAGTGGATACCCGAGTCATGGTACTGGTCCCACTCAATCTTCTCATACCCGTCCTCGATGGCCGCTCTCAGTGCCCGCATACCGGGTATGCCGCCCGACTTGCGGTAGATCCACTCGGTGTAGACACCTTGTAGTTCGATGCAAGTGATCAGCCGGTCAGCAATGGCCGGGATCTTCTCGCCAGCCATTAGCAGACAGTCCAGTGGGACGGTGAAGACCCGACCCGATGGTTGACTAGGTTGTAGGGTGGCGCCTGGGGAAGTCTTCTTGATCTTGCGCTTGCCATTGCAATTGTTCTCAATCTTCTGGTAGCACTTCTTGTGACAGGTAGTCTTGCACAACTGGCAGACCAGACCCTTCTCCATGGGCCACAGGAAGGAGGAACACACTTCGCAGGCTGTGGGCAGGTTGAAGATGTTGACGGAGACCAGCTGGTGGCCGTTTTTGTTCAGGACGCTCTGCTCCACCTTCCGCTTCCGACTCAACGTCTACGAAGAAGAAACAGTAAGGCGAGATCTCGATTTCCTGGTTGCTCTGCATAAAGTGCGTCAAAAGACTTGTGGTCCAATGGAAGCAACACAGAAATCATAACCCAGTTCAACTGGCGCACCAATAAGAACATATATAGCGACTCTGTGCGCGAGTGTACTGGGAAACTTTAATCGATACTTCCTCTGTCACTACGCGCATCAGCACAAGTTGAAGGCGCGAGACCGTGCACGAGTTGCAAAAAACATATCACGGTAAAACCTTTCCAAGTTCGCGCACAAAAAGGACCGAAGAAACGTGCAGATACGCGATATAAAACAGGCGTGAACACAAGTCGACTTACGCGGTATTTCGTGGTTTCTTCTCGCATACGCGTCTGCTGTCTCTGCATGAACTCGTTCATGAAAGAGCGGAAGGCGTTGATGGCCATATTGACGGGGAAGCCTTCAGCGTCGTTCTGGGCCAAAGCAGCCGTGGTGTAGGGTGGCGACCTGGACTGGATGATCTTGTAGCAGGCCACCCTGATAGTCTTCTCGAAGTTGACTATCAAGTCGCGGTACCGAATACACAGCCGCACATCCTTGACCGCCACACTATAAGTGCTAATCAGGTTATTGCGAAACTCTTTCAAACCCTGCTGGAAGATCTGGTCGGCCCTGGTGGCGTTCTTGCCCTTCATACTGGAGCCCATCTGCAGGATCTTGTCGAAAATGAAGGTTTCCAGATCGCGCAGCTCTTCGGCCGACGAGACGACACGGTCCTCGCTGTCGGTAAACTCGGTGATACTACGGCAGTTCCACGAGGGTTCTTTGGAAGTATCCAGCTTGGGCTTGGTATCCGACACGAAACTTTCCGTGGCAGCTGCACCCGGGCGTCGCTTTAGGCGGTTCTTGGAGAAGGTACGCGTCAGTGCGGGGATAATGGAGGTTGTTTCACTGGTGGGTGATTTGGTGGCGCTGGCCGACTTGGCTCTTTTACTGGTCGCAGACGACTTCAACGTCAGCTTCTTCACTGGCAAATCACTGGGACGAGTAAGTGCGCCACCTACGAAACGACCAGTCTGAAACGTTGACTAAAGTTTGAGACCCGAGCAAACATACTCGAGAGTACTGTTTTTCCAAGTGGCGCAGACTTCCGACCAATACAGCTAGAAGAGTGCGCCACTTGAGGAAAAGATCTGGTCGCGCTTCTTCATCGAGCTCTGGTTCTACAGTTTCAGTATGCTACCTTGTGAGACTTTGAAGGGCGTTGAGCCAGCACCCACCCTTCGCATAGAAGGTGTGCTAGGCTGTTCTTCATCGTTCTCGATCAGCTCGGGAGACAACCTCAAAGATTCGGTATCGTCGGACTTTTTCTTGGTGGCCACCTTCTTGCCCAGCCAGCTCTTGAAGGCACCCATCTTGCCGGCCTTGCCTTGCTGGACAGACTCGGGAGTGGAGAAGTGCTCGCGCTTGGGCAAGGTGTCGCGGCGAGTGGTACGATGGTGCGCGGGTGGCTGCCGTGGCGGACTGGGTCGAATGTGAGGCTGCAACTCGGCTTCTTGGACCACGTCGACCGCCTTCTCATTATATACATCCACACCTGCAGCAAAAAGACATGACACTCTGCTCTCAACTTTCCCACTTTCTATCTGTTGCTCAATTCTGGCATGTTTGCCTTATTTAATAATGGGAGTTCGGAAAACAAGATGGTTTTTCCAAGTGGCGCACGCGCTTGGTCAATACACTGAACGCGTGGGCCACTTACAGAACGATCTTGTCTAGCTTGTTTTCCGAACTCCCATTTTTATCTGTCTTTATAGAAAGCTTATCAGACAGGCTTGAGCTAATTCGATTGAAGAGCTAATGGTGATTTCCCAAACCTCGTTCTTGTTCGATCTTGTCCGGCGTGGTGGGAGACGGTAGCGTTGGCTCGATGGCTGAGTATCGCCGCCAAGGTTTGGGTTCGACGCGTGGTGTGGCAAGACTGGGATAAAAAGTGTGCGTATCTTTCCTGCTAGTCGTCGGTGCCTGGTACGATTCGGGTTCCGAGTCGTCCAGGATACCGCTGCTTTCTTCCTCCGAGTCACGACGCGGACGTTCCGCCGCCGTGTACGACTCCCTGCGCAGCGGTGTTCGAATGATGAGCTTACCATGCGAGCGCGGGATGGAAATGTCCTCGGTGCTGATGGTCTTGTTCAGCTGTACACCCTCGTCGCTAAAGTGCGAGTTCCAGTCTGAGGAGAATGAGCTGAAGGGTGTCGAGTGACCTGTGGTGCTGCGTCCCACCGGGCTGATGGCCACTGGTCGCCCTTCCGTCTCCTCGTCTTCTTCCTCCTCTTCGGCGATTGTCGGCCGCTTCTCAAGGGTGCGTACGAAACGTCGAGCACTGCAATCACAAAATTTTGGTCAATCTTCCCATATAACAATTTTGTATGAGTATAAGGAAGCTTGGCAAAGAACCTCGACAAGATTGTTTCTTAAGTGGCGCATGTTTCCTCATTAACAACCGACAGCGTGCGTTACTTGGACAAGGGATCCTATCGAGTCTGCCTAGGTTTTGTTCTGTAGTGCACCATTACAGTGTATGACAAAATAAACCGTTAAAAATGGGTGTATGGAGCCAGATGGCTAAAGCCAATGAAATTTGCGCATGCAACAAAACCTAATTCTCATTGGCTGAGACGTAAGTAAGCTCAGCTGGAGTGTTACGCCCATTTTTAACGGTTAATTTTGTCGTACACGGTGTATGCATAGTGTATCATACGTACTTGCGCCGAGTTTGCGTGGAGCGCCACCATCGCTGAATGATCAGGGTGGCCACTCGTCTGCGTCGGTAGTCGTTCCTTGCCACATAACCGCGCCAATGGCGTTGAATAGCCAAGGCTGACTTTTCCTTCAGTTGTTTATTGGAGGTGCGCCACCAGCGTTGGATCTTTACAATGTTGCGCAAGACGTACTTGTGCAGCAGATCGTCCAGCTTTTGCTTCTCCAGCTCGCGCAGGTAAATCTTCCTTCGCCCAATCTGAAAGTTCTCTTCGTCCAGGCCCCAGCGTAACAAGCACTGCCGGACATCCTCCATCGTCCCGATGAACTTGTCCGGTAGAAGCGCGTGATAATGCGATTCAAACTCCTTGTAGGACAGACGAATGTGGTAACCGGAACGCCGTATCCTAACCGTTTCTAACATGCCGGAGTAGCGTAGTTGCCGCAGGACCGTTTCTTGGTCGAACAACCCGGGCGTCTTGGAGTTGTTGGACTTGATGCTGTTGAAATCAGAAAACGGTTAGAGAACGAACTCTCCAGTTATTTAACTATGTTTCTGCAGATTTGGTCTAATGGATTTCCGATTTGGAACTGGGTAAACGAACTCCCCGAAATCGTTGTTTCAACTCGCGCACATTCCGTTGGTTCAGGCTGGAAATGTGCCCGACTTGATAAAGCGACCTTGTGGAGTTTGTCCGCCAAGCTTCCATTCAGAAAAATCTGCCGGAAGGGATCTCAAATGGAACAAAATAAATGTCAGTGCCAAGTTTACCAGCGAATGAAGTACGGATCAGCCTTGTTCAGGGCTTCCATGAGCTTGGTCAGACTTTGTTGGAACTGTCCGGTCACCGTCTGGTGGGTAACTCCGCGCCGTGCTTTCGGGGCATGGGTGGGCAGGTCGTTGGTTCTGTGTCCACGAGAGCTGGCTTGTGGGCTAAAGTTGCGCTTGACACCCACCGGCAGGCCCTTCTTGTCAATGGGCCCTGTTAACGAGCCCCGTTGCCGTCGAACCTCGTCTTCCAGAGTGGATGTTCGAGGAGGACTAGCAGTCAGAGGCTGTTCAACACTGAAGGACTGACGGCGGCGGGTCTTTCGTGTGAAGGCCAAGACGGTCATCACCGTTAGCTTTAGCATTCGCCAACGAGCCATCGCGGTCGGACTTTCCGCCACCATTTCGCGCAGGAAGCCCGACACGCTTGTCTTCAGGAGAAGCACCAAGTCGGCTGCGCGGTTGGCGTCACTATTCTTCTCCCGAAAATTCTGTCAAAAAAAAGCTACCATTACATCAGATCCTCGCCGTTAAACCGAGACAGAAGAAGGCTTGCAGATTACTTAGGCACTTGGCAAACAAACTCGACAACATTGTATTACCAAGTGGCGGACTTTTCAATGCTATTGGCCGGAAGGGTGCGCCGGTTGCAAAAACAGTTTTATCGAGTTTTGTTAGCCGAAACCGTTTGGCTCACCTTGACGTCGTACTTGACGGTTCCAGCGTAATGGTGGACGATAAAAGCGTTTTCGCGCTTTTGAGGCGAATCAAAGTATTCGTTGTTGACTTGGTGGCGTCGGTACTTTTCCAGGAGAGTTTCATTGGTGGCACCGGGGAAGCTGCATTCTTCGTTGAGAAGAGGCAGTAGGCCATAGGGCTTCTGTTGGATAAGGTCGAGACAGGGCGTATTGTCCGTGTAGGCAATGGGCTTCCAGTCGATCCCCTCGCTGATGTATTCATCCTTCAGACAAAGACCGAGTAAACGTCTGGTTTCATAGAAAAGACCTATTGATACTTGAGCGTACCTGCTCATATTTGAAGACGTGGAGGTTGAAGTAGCTCTGCAGGTGCTCGTTGGCGTAGTTGATGCAAAACTGCTCGAAACTGTTGCGTTCAAAGTTCTCAAAGCCGAATATGTCCAGCACACCTATCGATACTTCCTACCGCAACAGGAAACATGTCCTGTCATTTCCGGACGTTTTATGTAAAGAAAACAAGCGCACAGTACCTTGTCTTTAGCCGATCGAGAAGAGTGAAGAAGACGATTGGTTTGGTTGACAATCCAGTCGAACAATGAGCAGTATAACAGTTTCGCGAGGGCGTCCCGTGCGTTTATGGCCTGAAAAAGAGAAAGCTGTTAGTTACAACCCAAACGAAGCACCGAAGTTACAGGTTGAGTCAGATCAAGCCGACGGATTTTGGAAATCTATATCAAATCACCTTTTGGCTTGTCAAAGTCAGTCGTCAGTTCGTTCGATAGATCATCATCATATCTTGCAATTTGTATGAGTTTTATGGTCGTAACCTTGATCGCTTGATTGGTATGACCAACAGAAAAACCACCCATTTTACTGGTGAAAACTAGCCTTTATCAGCGAATTTCTTTGCTGCTCGCGAAAGACTGTCGCGTTGGCTCGTACTATTTTCTTGCGGTCAACAAATGTTTGAGGTAATTTATAGAAATGATTTGATTACGTTTAGATCACATCCGAGGAAGCAACTGAAAATGATTGCTTAAATTTTTTCAATTGTTTGCTTACCAACACGTTCAATGACCTCGTTTCCAACACGACAAGAAACTTCAGCAGAAGATTTACTTTTCCTATACCAGATTGCCGTCTCAACAAATGTGCATGAGCGAAATATTTTCATAAATTTCGCGCAGTGGAACAGGAGCCCAAACTTGGCCATATTTCCACTTGGAAATACACTCTCGGTTTCCGAGTACTCGGGAGTTTTTGAAACTTGATTTCGACTCGATCGCGCGATCTCAATGAGATTTTCGGAAAATAATTATAAGAATTTGGGCTACTTGGGGACAGGATTTGAAGGCGAAGACAGTATCACGGAATATTTTATAGCCTCTCAAAGTCCGTCGGCTTGATCTGAATCAACCTGTACATCTGAAGAACCCGGAAAAGCTAGGGTATTTACCTCGGGTAGTTTGTAGTTCATGATCAGTGCCTCGTTGTAGGCAATGGCGCATTTGGATATTAAAGCTGAGTGGAGCAGCTCTTCGTTGACCTATCGACATCCGCAAAAACCTTTAGAAAAAACTGCTCCGATAGAAGAGCATAAACCGCGTAAAGGTCTTACCTGGAGAAGACTTGCAACGATGGCAAGAACTTCCCGGTTTTGTATGATCACAGATTCGTCATGATGGTACGAGCTAGCTTTCTGCAAAGAGGACAAATAGAAGAAATCGAAGCAGCCCGAAACTTCCGGACGACTGCGCCGGGCTACAGCGCAAAAGATTGAATTACCTTGACGTATTGGATGTTACCAATATGCAGCACAGCGGAGAGCACCGAGAAGATCCTGTCAAGAGAGATTGGCAATCAGCTGGCGGAAAAGTGATAGCAACAGATGCTGCTTCTCATCGTCGGAAAGAACTGCTGGAGAGTAAAACTGTCACTCACCGTGTCTGGGTCTCACGGGTGAATCCCACCATCTCCATGGCTTGCTTCAAGCGATCAAACTCGAACGTGCAGTCCAGTCCATTCATGTCGCCGTAATTGCTCTGGTTGAGATAATCATATGATTCAATACTATCCAGTCGTAGCTTCTTCTTCTCCTCATCGCTGCTGCCAGCCAGCATGTAGTAGAAAACGTGGTAGTTCCTGTAGTGAAAGACAGTTCAGTCCATCAGTTATCGTTCATCACCGTTCAGGGGCTTTCCGGTGGGTAGATGGGATCAAGATGGACAGTGGCCGGTGGTTCATCAACTTACCGTTCGTTCCGAGCTTGCGAAACAATCCGAGACTTTTCCAGGAGATACTGTTGTACATTCGCTCTGCAAACACAATGGATCAAAGGGATGGACGCAACGACAAAGATAACGGCAGAAACATCGTCAGAAGTTCAGAACACATGTTGCGCCAAGAGAAGAAGTGACGAGCAGTCTTATCGGGACTTAGTTGAGCAATCAAACGAGTCTCAATCAACGCTTCCCGCTTTCTAAACAGTAAATGAGTCATCAAAGGGAAATGGAAAATTTGACTCTGAAGTTTCTGACCCTGACCCTGACCCGGGCTAGCGTACATCGTACACGGTACCCCCCCCCCTTATTGACAATCGTACTACTTTTTGCCGTATAGTGAACCACGTCTCAAAAAAACTATGAAAAGCACCTCGTTACGGACCTTTCCATCTGCGTGCGCAGTGCGGGTGCGCCAGCGTCGACGATGACGTTTGGTCGCAAGTGTAGTTAATTGAGTTAATTCTGATTTCTGTCGACCTTATACATAGACGCATCATCTAGGGTGGAAGGGCATTTTACCCCTGATTAAACCCTCGATCGGCAGAACTTCCTGGTAAGATGGGCAGTGTACTAGACAGCTTTCCTGCGGCTGCCTATACGGTCGATACCGAAGCTTCGCGTACCCAATTCACTGTATCAACTATCAACTCAGAGGCACGAAAACTCACCTGGCTACTTTTCCGTCGGGCTTGTAATGCACTTGGATATACTTCCCAAATCGGGAAGAGTTATTATTGTGCGCCGTCTTCGCATTGCCGAATGCCTGCAATCAGACAACGTATTAGATCGAATGGTATTAGACGCAGTAGATCAAACATAATTCCATTTTCTGCAGGTTTCTTTCATAAAGAGCCATTTCTAAAAGTCCCAGACTCCCGGATATTGATTATGCGCTACATACGCAGCTGCACACCGATCCCATTGTTGTTTCCCGCCAATGTTGCGGGGTACCCAACAGATAAACAAATGGCGTAATGAGTGTCACATTTGTGGGGAAATAAAACAACAGCGCCTAAGATAAGTCTCGCCCAAGGCATGAACTAACTTCGGATCCTACCGACTTTGATACGGGTTCCCAAAAACCAAGCACTGCAAGGCTGTCTCTTAAAACAACGCTACGCCTTAAATTCATCGAGGGAGAATGTTTCGCCACCGCAGATAGTGCAAACATAACATGGCCTTTCTACAAACTGGGTTTAATCAGCGGGTGACAATCCTTATTCTTTCCCTATCGACCATGTAATGTGTTTCTGTATGACGAGTTGGAGAGGACGCTTGATCGTTCGTCAGCCCCGTAATTTCATAAACAACATTCTTGTCCCCAGGTTTCCTACATCAAAAGTGTCAGCCTGGAATGGAGATCAGAATGCTCCTACGAGGTTGCGATGTGTCGTGCACTTGAGAGATCCAGTTCTGTTCCCTGTCACAACTACACTTGCTAGTCGGTTCAGCTTGCAATTACGAGAACCCACCATGTAACTCTTTCCTCGAAGAAAACTTTCGGCTTCTTTCTGACAAGTACGACGAATCAAAGACTATTCGCCGTCACACACTATTTTTACGGCTTCCGCCAATGGGAGCTTGACAAGCGAACTCAACAAGACTGTTCTCCCCAGTGGCGCACGTTTTCAGTGAATTTGTCTGCAAGCATGCGCCACCGGGAAAAACGGTCTTATCAAGCCTCCTCTGTATTTTCTCGAGAAGATGCGACAGTTAGGTGTCTATTCAGGGGCTGGTGGATGAATGTCATTCTCACGACCAGTAGGTCAAGGTTAACAAGCGCGGAAGTTTGCCAGTTGACCACATTCTCGTGACTCGGCATATTGCATAATCACCACACTTGCTCCGACAAACATGGAGTCAGCGATCAGCAAACTTGAGCTTCACCGTTTTACGGGACATGTTTCGGCTATTACTGAACACCACAAAACGGTCGCCAAAGACTTGCCGACACTTGTGTGCAAACCGATGCAAAGGGAGAAATAACTTTACGACTTCCAGTTAATATATCGTAAAGCGATGAGTTATGACCATGTCGAATCTGTCGTTAACCGATATCACAAATCGCCAGATCGATCTCGCCTTTAACGGTCGCGCCTGCTTCGCTTCATCAGTTTCCTACTAGCTATCGCACATCAAAACGGCCTCACCTCCAAAACAGGAGCGGCGCTGAGGATGCTCTGCTCGATCTTGCCGCCTTGTTCCGCCCCTTTATGGCTCAGTGCGGTCAGGTGATGGAGGATGAAGTGTGTACACTCGGTTTTCCCACTGCCCGATTCGCCTACAGTAAAAAGAAAACAGATTACAGTACTAGCACCTTCATTGTGACAGCGGAATCGTATGACTGTGTGATTACCGGAAATGACAATGCACTGATCGCGCCGGTGACGCATCATAGTGTTGTAAGCCACATCGGCAATGGCAAAGATGTGGGGCGGAAGGTTGAGCGAGGGCTGAATGTCCGTCTGGTACAGCGAGACCACTTTGGGGTTGTAAAGCGGGTAGAACTTGTAAGGGTTGATGGAGACGAGGATGCTGGGTCCCGCCGAGGTGTAGATGCGCCCTTCCTCGAACCGATCCTGCAGGTTGTTCAGGATGGTGGCTTCCGTCAGTTCGGGCAGTTGGCAGAGATCAGAGACGGTGTCGTCCTCGCTGAAAAACTTGTGGAGGAACGAGTCGGAGGCGAAGTAGCTGGCTAGATCGCACTCTAGCCACTGTGGGTGAGGTTCAGGGACGTCGGGTAGACAGTCGCTGACACGAAAGGCAAAGGTCTCGCGGGTAAAGCTGTCCGAGTCAGAGGAGCCCGGTGAGACTTGTTCTTTGGGCCACAGAAGCTGCAGCTGGGCTGGGTGATCATCAAAAGTCAGACGACGCTCTTTGCACACTTGGCCCAGATCGTCGTAGACAACTTCGCTGATGGCGTAAGAATCCACAGCCCGTCTTTGATAGCCATTACTGCATAGCTGGTGCAGGACGTGCCGCAGAACCTCGTCGGCTCGCGTACCTGTCATGGATAACCAAATGTACATCGCATTTTCTTTGTTTCAGTTCCATTCATATCTCAAGTTTCTTTCGCTTTTTACTTTTTTCTGTTTGAGAGCTGGGCAAACGAACATAACAAGATCACTATCCAAAGTGGCGCACGCTTTCAGCCAGTAACATCGTAAACCTGCACCACTTGAGAACTCGACAAGATTGTTTCTCCAAGTGGCGCACGTGTTCTGCCAATTACACTGAGAAGGTGCGCCCTTGAGAAAACAATCTTGTCGGGCTTGCTTGCCGAGCTTCCATTGCCAATTCCTGTATGGGATAAAGACCGGTAATACGTACTCTTGGAAGCGCGAAGTTGTATCTGGCAAGGTGGGATACCGTCGAGGCTAACGTCAAAGCTGAGCTCGTAGGTCGGTTCATTGGCGGAGGGTCGTTCGCGGATGGCTGCCGAATGCTTCACCTTCCGGTAGGTTAAATTGGACAGTTGGGACTGCGTGATCTGCATCTTGGCCAGCGAATCGCGGCGGGGTTGCTGAAGGTGCAAGGGGGGAACAGCTTCTAAATCCTTCATCATTTCCTGCCACCAATGGCAAGACGTCCGTTAAATCGTTACCGTCCTCAGGCCATCGCCATCACTCAAAAATAAAACCATAATAATAAAGAGCGTATTTACCTGTTCGTGCGTAGAACTGACCAAGAAAGCAAAACAGCGGTCGATCAAGACCCACCGCACGTCTTCCAAACGAGACTCATTTCCCGAGTAAAAGATTAAAACGATCAAAAGCTATAGATGGTCTCTGTCGTCAAAACGGTGTTCAACAAGGAAAAGAAATGATAGTTGCACGGCCAACATGGTGGTTGGTTCCTTGGTTTCTTCGGCAGTGCATAACGGAGCTTAATGAAGCGTCATCAACGTCGCTTTTTAGTCAAGCTCGGCGTCGTTAAGTGGCGAAAGTGCGCGGTGGTATTTCATGGCTACCATCCGCCAGCTTTCTTCAGCTTGGGCAGCAACTGTAAGAAAAACAGAAAGAGAAACATGAGACATTCTTCCATTTAGACAAATCGAAGGCGTACAGCATGGCTCGACCACGCGATGGCGCGTAAAAGACTGTTGCTCATGCGCGGACCTCACAGCTAAAGTCTAACATGTGTAAATGGGTGGAAGCGTGTCGATTGTGTACAAAGACGCGCTGGTGAAAATACACAAAAGATTGTGTGCTCGAAATGTGAAAGAGGGGGCTAAAGTGCACTATTGGAAGTGGAGCCCAGATAAGAGCTTGCATATTATAAATCACTTTCAACGGTAGACCACTGTAGACAACGTGTTCTCCTCACGGCTGTTTGCCCTTCCGTCATTCCCCTTGAATCTTATCACTACCTGCACGACTTCGGTCTCCGATCCAACCAAGCCGCACTATCTTACGCCGTTTCGCTTTCTTTCTTCCGCAAGTAACTTCTTAACCCCGCTCGAAAAACTGGTTTCTGTTCGCCAAGTATGGCAACCGTTTCGGTCCGCTGAAGTTCGCCGACTTTTGAGGGAAATATTTACCAGCAATTCGTCGGAGATGTACGATACGATTCCGCTGGTGTCCGAATCTCTCTTCCCGGATCTTCGGAACCCCTGCTCGTATCCAATGTACCGCGTATCCGATTTTTTGTTTTCTAGCCCGAGTGCCTGTTCGACGTGTTCGTAACCGACGAGCTTTTGATCGAGTTACATGCTTTGCAATTAGGCAGTCTAATTAGCGACATGAAGTCGACGAAGCACAAACGTAACGCCAAGATCCCAGCTCGTAAGAAAAGACGTTAAAGAACTGACGATTGAAGAGCCAGAAGTGAGAGCGGCAGCTGGCTAATGGAACCAAAGAACTTGATGGAAACTTGTTGTAACAAGTGCGTGAACAGACATAACGCGCCACACTGTCTGTCCCCATCGAAAGCTGCATATGTAGCAAGTGATGAAGAGAGAACATGTAATCAAGGTTAATTACTTGTGTGGCGATTGAGATTCGATTCATACACATGCATCCCACGCGATCTACCAGACTGAAAGTGCACGTACCACAATCACAAGCAACTTCCTCCTCCAACGCCGGTATAAACTGCCCACCTCATCGTTTTCATGCATGATTATGCCCAAAGAACAAACAAAACGGATAAAGATTCGGAGCGTGACCGTAAGAAACGTCTATCGAGTTAACCACGTACATATTTCCGCCCTGTCTCAAAATACTCCCGACTGTTGTGGCCGTGCGTGAGCACAATAACAACCTGATATGCTCCAGTGAACTTCCCAAATACCTCAACGGAATTCCTTCATGCCTAGATTATACTCTCTGTGCTTAAATGGACAAGCTGAGGTCAGCCCACCTTCTCAGGTCAGAGAGGAAAGTATTCAACGACGAAATATACTCTGGCCGAAATTCGAAACTTGGTGGAGAACTCGAATCGTTTTGCTGTCACGCGGCGGAGATTAGAGTAGCTGTACAGTGATGCGGCATACTCGGAAGAGGCAAAGTACGCTGCGAACTTCGGACTCGAAAGAGAGATATTCCCGGCGCGCATATGCAAACAGTCCTTGTATTGACATTGTCCTGACGAAACATGCACACTCGAGACTTGAGTAATAACATGCAGAGCACACACGGCAATGTTGATCACCGTTCAATAGACCTAAACCTCAGGCAAAGTTTCCCAATTTGACGCAGTTACAAACGTACGAACCATATTAAACGAGAATAGCTACACACAAAGTAACAAAAATTCGGGTCGGCATACCTCGGAAGTCAGCAAGTGAAGTTCCACAAACGGCAGAAATCAGATATGACGGACCCACTGGTCAGATGCGGTCCTTGTGATAATATTTGCCGAAAGGCATGTCCGTTTGTCGTCACAAAAACCAGGCTCCTTCGTTTGACACGGTAAGTAGCGTTGTAGCATTGCGTCGCGTCGAATGATGTGGAGAAACAAGTGCTGAGCGATGTCAACGCCACACGTTTTTCTCCAAGCAGCTAGCGCAAGACCAAGACGAAGATTATGGATGGCCTGGAATTACGAGAAGTTGAAGAGTGAGAGTTATGAACGTCATATATTTTTCTTAGCCATTCCTCGGCAGCAGAAGCAAGGCAAAAGTCGCCTTGGCGTCCATTCAAACCGGCTAAAAATAACCGGCAAATTGCTTATGGCTGCCATATCCCAAGCCAAAGCGGCTCTAGTGCTACACAAGCAGCGGATTGTGCATCACGAGGAAATAGCAGAGCGTGTTCGGAACCTGGCTATATAGCTGCAGAGCAGCTGCGTCGCTCAGCTTTCATACACAGCATAATTATCCAGCCAGGAAAATACTCTCATATTTCATATGCGAAAGAGACATGTCCATAAGACTCTCTCTTCTCGTCTTCCGTGACTGCAACATACCGAAGAGAAGACGCACAACTCAGTGGAACTTGCATGCAAATTAATCTCTCTTCACACCCGGCACACGCGCGCATATACTTGCGATATGCTGTGAAATGTACACTGGCTAGTCCGGCATAAACGCGTGTACGAAGAATGTAGCCCTGTACAATGGTCATGTGTCTGATAAGTAACATAACCGCGTACGCAGCTGTCCTAACGACGAAAGAGACAACCGGAGAAACAAGACGATTAACTGCCCTTGAGACGTGAACACGTTCAACGTGCGCCATAACAGACTTTCTTCCGAACGGTCGTCATCTCGCACCAAGTCTTGTCATCGCCTCGTCCAAGGTCGCTACAACCAGACAACGTAATGATAATGATCACAAAATTTGCGCCATTGTTCAACCTGGGTCTCCGTCAACACATTTTCACCTGTAGAGCAACACAATATAGGATGAAGGCCGAGAGACATTTGGTCGAGAAACCGATAGAGTGATCATCTATAAGGGAACGCTGCAGCCTGTTCTCTTCCGGCAACCCGAAACCTATGAACGAAGCCAATGAGCCCAGTTAAGCGCAACAGGTCGCTGCACAGGCTTATCGACTTGTCAAACATCTTGCCAAGAACGTCCTTGTGACCATCCTCGATTACAGCAAGTCCCTAGGGCACTCCCACTAGTTCACAAGTCACACCGACAGTCCCCCGCTGTCAAGCCCGTATCTGCAAACAAAAAACACATTGTGTTTCACATACCCGAATTTCGCGTAGTGATCCAACGTGAGCAGAAAAGATTGTCTCCAGCAGGCCGTGGTACTGGCATATGTGGTCGAATGTCCACCGGAAGTAGCTCTGCTTAACGAGCTGTCCATCGTCATCCACCGCTGTCCACTTTACAATACTTTACATAACAGGGAGAGGCTTCTGCGAGATGCCATATCCACTTTACAAATCAGCAAGCTTTCCTCAGGGTTAGTTTTCCTGTAACAACATACGAAGACATGTACCTCGGATACAGCAATAATAATGGTCCCATGGCCAGCATTCACGACATGAAGATTCTGGCCAACCATCCTGCACAGATTAGTAAGATTACGACAACAACAACATAATTATTACCGCTGGATCTAGCATCGGCTGGTTTTTATGGACGATCCCAGCGACGTTGATGCCAGACACATTCGAGCGATACCAAACTACCAATGGGCCTCAGTACAAAGTCACTCGGGGAGATTTTCGAACCTGTAGAACAAGCAAATCAGAACTTCAGCAGGCTATAATTACCGTGAAAGAGTGGATGAGTGAAGCTGACTGTCGTCCGCTAGCCTCGTGGCATCGTCGAGTGATGATCTTTCCGTCAATAAAGAAACACTGCTCTCCCGCAGCAAGATAGCACTTTGTAGACAGATCGCGCCGACGTGACAGTCTGGAGAGGATGCCGTCCGCACGTAGGTACGTAATTTAACGGACCTTGCGGAGTAACAAAAACTAGAACGCCTTTTGTTTACGTTTTTCCCGTTCGACTCAGAGTTGGAACTTGGAACTTCCGGGCGGTGCCAAAATTTTCGTGTTATGGCTCACCCTGGGTAGACCAAGCAGCCCCTGGGGCTAGGATTTTACTAACGGACGACCTCGGCCACCTGAACAGATTTCGTAATTTCCTTTGTGTTAGTTAGGCCAATCAGGGAAACATTGATCAATCATCATCAGCCCTGGTCTGCTTCTTTATGCGCAGCTTGCAGGAAGGAGCTGCGCAAGATGGGGAAGCACTACTGGGAGGATATCGCCACTGGGGACGTGGATAGTGCGTCGAGTAACTCGGTATGGACAGCTGTGCAACTTTGGATCAATCGTCCTCATTTGCTGAATCGCCGGCTGTCAGGTGTGGCGGAAGCACTGAGAGTCGAAGCACCACTGGACATGAGCCAGCTGTCACAGGGATCGTCAGAATGGTCGGCTACACTGTCCCACCACCTTCTTCGTCTGGACGAGTTGCTCGAGGAACAGTATGCCATCTTGGTTAGAGAGATGATCTCGCGCACTGTTCATTACCGGAACGAATATGAAGCTCTTCTTATATGTACGTATGAGGGACTCACCCTTGTATTATGGTTGTCCATATCTCGCAGCGTTCTTCTCTGCTTGTAGCGAAACGGGACGATTGGGTGGTCTTCCTGCCTTTGCGAATCGACGTACTTGACGATGATAGTACGATGAAGAATGGTCCTCGGAAATTTGCGACGGCGAGTTGCGTCTACAGGATAAGCTGGCAAGAAGAGAAGTCAGCTGGTAGTCCCTCCACGCAAATTAGAATCTCCGTTCTGTTAGATGGAGGGGGTAATGAAAGAGCTACGAAGTCGGAAGACTGGTTGAAAGAGCACTTACTTCCGAAGTTGGTCAGCTGGGCATCGAAACCAAAGAAAGTGGAAGGATCCGGCGATGCTGAGTCCACCGACCAGAGCTCACTGAGACTCATCTCTGTCAAAGATTACACCAGAACTCTACTGGATTTGAAGGAGAAGTACAGCCGGAAACTCATCGAGGTACGGCCAGACGTTCCTTCGATATGGTTTTCGTTTTTTCCTTCATAATAGCATTGATATACTATATGTATTCATTCCACTGACAGAGTTGGACGGAATCAACGGATCCCATCAAGTTTGTCAGCGAAGACTTATGCATTGCTGCGTATCTCCTGGTAAACTCCATCCCTTGATATTCTGTCTTGCTCCCTGTGTGAAAACTGAGGGAGATCTGACTAGTGGGACTTGTTGTTTTCTAGACCTTGTGGAGGAGTAACTGTTCGTCGGACAAGGAAAACTGCAGCACGGAACTTCCTTCTTTCGTCGACCTTGGCTGTGGAAACGGCCTGTTGGTCCACATCTTGTCACTCGAAGGAGTAAGAGAACCTCGGGCTGTAAATTTCGTTATCGGGTTCAGTCTTTACCCTTGGTTTTTCAGTGCCGAGGGGTGGGTATCGATGTCCGGAACCGGAGGATATGGCATAGCTTTGGGTCAGGTACGCAGCTGGAAGAACGAACACTGGACCCATCCACCGACACTTTCCCCCACGTTGACTGGGTCATCGGCAACCATTCCGACGAAGTGAGTCTCGATACCGAACAGCAAGATTTTGGTACGACATTATCAACCGTGCTTGATTCTCGTTGTAGTTGACGCCGTGGATTCCCTATATGGCCGCACGGTTTGTCAACATCGTATCACCCTTTCGTAAGGTCACCAGCTTTTCACCACCATGATACATTTTGATTTTGCAGGTCGTCATATCGATGCAGATTCTTCCTGCTGCCATGTTGTGCTTTCGACTTTAACAAGAAGTTCAACAAGCCGGCCAATGAAAGCCAGTACAGCGCCTACTACAAGTACGTTCACAGCCTCTGTCAAGAATTCGGCTTCCAGGCCGAGCAAGACATTCTGCGGATCCCCTCCACTAAGAAGCGGTGTTTCATCGGTAGAACACGACACTATGCCGAGCAAGAACAAGAAGCACAGCAAGCCCGTAACAAGGTCTTCTTGGCCAGTCGTCTCGAGGACCGCCCATCCAGCTTCGTGGTACGCGATGCTGTCGAGGCGGTGCGCAACTGTAGTCGACTGCCACAAGACACCAAAGACCAAATCATCCATCGGATCAAGGATGAGCTGCTAAGTGGGCCGCTGTACATGGAAGGCGCCAATGGACGGTGGAATGCCGGAAGTGGACTGTCACTCGCTGAGCTCAGTGGTCGACTGGACCCGAACCTGCTCAACGCCATGAGGAGCCAGTGTGGTGGACTGCAGACTTTCATTAGAAATCACAAGTTCATATTTGGTATTGAGAACGGTTATGTACGGTTAAGAAACTACTCTTGTGATGTTCAGAGAAAGCCGCTTTCTAGAACCAAGAGCAGGTCGAAGCCGACAAATGTCGTGCAGAGTACAGCGAGCAAACCTTGCTTCTTCTTTCATCATCATCCCGATGGTTGCCCCCTAGCCAGTTCTAACTGTGCTTATAATCACGATGGTCCCTTTCAGTGTAAGCTTTGTCATGAGGCCAGAACTGCCGAGTAAAATCGAAGCCGACTTCTAGTACGAAATACGTAACTGGCTGTTTAGGGAAGAGGAAATTGAGACAGAATCTTTGCAAGGAAACGAGGTCCAGCGCAGTCAGTGCGCGAGTTCAGGTTGGACCTCAACGTGGTTATCGGGGTGGGAAGGTTCTTCAAGTGTCAAATTTTGAGTCTTTTGGGAGGAAAGGATCTTCTTGGGTCGAAACACTATGAAAGGTTTGCGGCTGGCTCCTTGGTTTTCGGCGTACTCCTGGTATCTCGCGTCTGCCAGATCGAATCCGTTAACTCGACCTGCACGATTTGGGATGGTGCTATCCATGTCATTGAGCATGCTGGTCGTCTTCGTTGGGCTGTCTTTCAAATACGGCAAAATGAACGTGAGGTTGGAACTCAACTTGGGTGCTTGGTCGAGATCGTCTACGGACAGTGGCGGATATTCAGTGAATCGCGTTTTTCTTGAGGGCCGTACTAGAAAGAAAAAGCCTACGCCCGTAAAGTTGTCTGCGTAATTGAACAGTACACACGAGTGAGAGGTCTTACCGGGACCCAATGTGGTGTGACAATCACAGTAAAGTACGACGGTCAGGAAGAGGAGCTTGACGCAAGCAAGTGCGGGACGATTGAATATGCGGAGTTGAACGTCACTATATAGGTTGAGGATAAGGAAAGAGCGCATTCCGCTCACCATTCAAATAATTAGCATAACAGGAAGAAGTGAGAAACGCCGTCTTGACTCTCGACAACATGGTGCAACATGTAGACCCTAATTACGTCGCTATAGTACTGCGTTTACTCATGAAAATATTAATGGTCTTTTTTATTAGCGTCACCACTACTTCCGCGTTCCTACCCGGTTTTCGGTGTTCAAGATGCTATGGGTAATACTGTACACCTGCAACTGTCAATCGCAGCACCAATCATCATCATCCTTATCTTGTATTCTCTAGCGATAGGTGTACGACGTCTGTGTGAGACATGTAGGATCGGAAGTACGGCGGAAGACTTCCTTTGGCATTGTCATGCAGAAGTTTCATGCTTCATCCGTTTCGCGCTTTTACGTAATACCTCTGATCATGCGGCACTCCTCGCTGTGCTTATCATACTAGCTATTGCTAACGACCACTGAAAATAATGCGGCAAGTAAAAACTCGTAGTCCTACCTGGCCGAGAGCAAACCCAAGGACCTAAAGGCCCAAGGAAATTAAGGATTCAAGGACCATACCGAGTCCAGAGGAATTTTGCAGATTTTCGTAAGATAGTAATATCATCCTATCATTCCATTTTTGAGTCACCTTGTATCTCGTCCACCTTATGAACCAGCCTACAGTACTTAAGTAAACAACTGTCTCCAAATGATTTTCCGACATTCGTTGGCAAACATGTCTGATAGTCTGATGGTTTAGGGATGACAGGTTATTTGCCAAAATGGGAGTATGATATCCCATGGAATGGCCCGATGCATAATTTATGAACTACATCCCCCTGATTTAGTGCACTTACCTCATAAAACATTTCTCTTTATAGCCTTCATGGTCAGACTGAGCAATATATCCGTCACAATCTTTGCCGGACACTAGACGATCATAATGGAAAAATGGTAGTCATTTCCACAAGATCGTTATTCTACTTAACTGAAGATAACATTAGTCTCAAATGTCTGCGTAACTCAAGTCCATATGACAACTTTAACCACATAAAACAGGATGATCACTCACTTCCGCCTGGCCGAAGGTGCGTTATCTCCCGCTCTCGAGCCGTGTTCGCATCTGCAGTATCCTTCGGTCATTTTTACTGTCTCATCTATCTACTTTATTGTCATTTCTATCTTGGTTCTCAGTTGGACAGTTTCGGTTCACAGTTTAGACGCCAGCTTGTTTTTATGGTATATGCCTGTTTTGGTGCGCCTTTTGCCAGGTGACTACCAGTTAGTACTCTGTAACGACCCATCTTGTATAAAGGGTTGCGGTCGGGACTTCCTCATTGTCCGCAGATACTTTTTATGGGCATGCGCATTCCCACCACCCGAAATCGGGTACCTTTGAATGGCAGAAGGAACAGCCATACTGTTAGCTGGTATCAGGTAACAGTGAGCAATTAATGACTTTAAACAATTGAACTTGTTGACTGGTGTCTAATTGTGCTGCCTGTTCAGCGATCAGATTATACAGTATAGGCCAGACAAACAAGTCAATTAGGCCAATCATTACTGCCTGGAATAAGCGGGATTGAGGGAACACTTACCACCTATACCTTATCCTAAAAGGCGGCTGGAGCAAAGCCGCTCTTTACGCCAACATAGTGTCTTTAAAGACTTCTCAATTCCCTCAAAGACCGTCAAGTGATTAACGATGTTTTTCCATTTAGTGCTGTTGAGCCACCGATATACCACCTCGCCGCTGTGACCGACCACTGGATAGCTTGAAACTCAACTTGTTGTCTCTAGTATCGCATTTCGTACTGGGAACGTTTAAACTCGGGCCGTCGTCGCATTCCTTCGGAAATCAGCTGGCAAACCGAGACCACTGCTCGCTACAAGATTCCCTGTTCAGGAAGATGACCTCGGGAAAGCTAGGTAGTTTTTCCATCGAATCCATACTGACGAAGAGCGAAATCCCGCCACGCCCTTCGTCTCGGAAGACTGACCTTTGGAGCCACATCCCGTCATCTACTGCAGCCGACTCTGCGGCGACTCATCTAAACAAACTGATGTATCCCTGGTTTGCCGCTTGTCCAGCTCCTTTAGATACTTCCCTTCAGTCTTTGTCTCACCCACATCCATCCACCATGCAGCACCAGCCGCCATTTCCCGCTTCCAGCTATCCAGGTCAGTGTAACGTTTCCAGCTTATTTCTTGGGGAATCCATCATTTCACTTGACTGAAGCGAGACAGTCAACGAAATATGTTCATATTCCTTCTTCTAAAAAGGAATGAGAAATCGTCGAGTTCGAAAGGCTAATTTCGACCGGAAGCCCCGGCAGGCTTACACCAGCAAACAACTGGAGCGGCTGGAAATCGAGTTCAAAGGGGACAAGTACTTGACGGTGTCCAAGCGAGTTCATCTGGCAGAATTCCTCGAACTGACAGAAGCACAAGTGAAAACCTGGTGTGCTTTCTAAGACCATCCAATTTTTTCTCGCTTGACTTTTTTCAGAGCATAGCTTCCTTTTACCAGGTTCCAAAATCGGCGGACCAAATGGAAGAAGCAAATGAGTGCAACACAGCGACGCTTGACCCTAGTCCAAGGATGGCCCATGAATCCTCATTTTCCTTTCCCTACTTCCGCGTCCTGCTCGGGCTTGCTACCCTCTTCCTTCACTCAAGTGCTATCGACTGCCCAAGGACCTTCTGCGAATCCTCAAGCCTCCAGATCATCCTTCCAACCTGCCGAAAACAATCGACGGGGATAGATGATCTAGATTTCAACCGGGCACGACTTCTTTGTTTGATCTCAGCAAATCTAACACTGCGTTACTCGAATAAAATTCAACAAAATGTTTGTTTAGCATTACTTTGATCTCAGACTTCTTTTCATAACAGATCAAATCTTTTTACTCAGTCAGGATAACTCAATAATTACAAACTTTATCATACCGGCTTTTCAGGTCGTTGTCAACAAAATCCTTAAAAAGGACAAATGGAAACCTGGCAGTTTCCGAGGAACTCTGCTGTGAGAAACAAGAAATTCGCGAAGTAACATCTTCGCCATTATGAATTATTCTAAAATACACGTCCTCACTAGCACCATCAGATACATCGGTATATAGTTCAAAGAGAACAAAACTTGCATATGGTATGACAATATGGAAAGGCAAACCGAGGGAATGCATTACTGGGACGATCGTCGAATCGTGGGCCGAGAAAAGGGTAAAGCGGTCCTTGTCTTCCACGTTCTTCTCCTTGGCTATCTTGTCCAGGTTGTCAGCAATGACCTGCAGCAGGCCATAAGCATCACTCACCGACAAGTCCTTGACAACTTGGTGATGTGTCAGCTGGGCCGCTATTGACTCGAGGATGTGGATGACGTCCAGCAGTTCGCTATAGGAGATGCAAGTGCCATCGAGGCAAGGCATGCGTTTGCCGTGACAGGCAAACTGCAGAAGAACGTCAAAGACGTGAGCCGGCCACTCTTTCAGCGGGTCTTCTGTATGGGTGGCTAGTATGTCCCGAAGACGACCAACTAATGCCAGTCGCTGGGAGTCTTGGTGCAGAAGGTCCGTCTTGACTTTGTAGAACTGGTCGGTAAGGTTACGGCCACCGTCACAGGCACACGTCTTGGCCACACTGCAGAACCTGCAACCGCAAAAACATTCCCGTTGGTTATGGACAGGCACTGTACCACCGTATTATTATAGGAGCTCGGGAAACAAAGTCGACCAGATCGTCATCCTTTGTGACGCGCTTTGTCAGTAATTTTAGTTGGGAGTGTGCGCCACTTGACAAAACGGATCAATTTGGAAAAAGACAGAAGGAAAACTTGCATATGGTCTCCGGCAGGCGTCAAGTGAATGTTTCGAGGCAGCGAACGGTGAGAAGGATCCAGACCTTGCATGAACGCCTGTAATCAGCAGTAAGGAATAACATTTTATTACCTGTGTCGTAGCATAAAAAGCAAGCTCAAGTACTGTGAAACATACCATTGCCGACTGATAAGTTCTGGGGTAGAACGTCGAGTAAACCGGCGTCTCGTCAGAAACCCATTTACGCCCATCCGTACCTGCATCGACATACACCGACGGTTATATATAAAAAGCAAACGTCTGATCTGCTCCTCAAGCGGTGCAGTTTTTACACACCTAGCCGTTTGGCTACAGCAGCACCCAGTTCCAAATGCTGGATGACGCCCTTCGAGGTTAGCTGGCCATTGAGACAGCCAGATCGTTGTGGAACAAGATGAAAGTCTTCCTCCTTGCTCTTTTTGAACGACGAGGCTTGGGTGTAGTACGAGAGAAAAGTTTCGGGAAGGGAATGCTCCTCTTCGTAAGGGCAGTCGGATGGCGAGTCTTTCACGGTAAAGAGAGCGCCACGGTCGCCATGTCGAATCAACAATTGTACGCCCAGTAAACGTTCATTCACTCTGCGCGGTACTGAAACATGCAAACATTTCAGGTATCTGACAGTACAAGCTATAATCACAATTCGCTAGAAGCTGGGCAGAGTATGTACAATTACACTCAAGTTTTGGTCCTTCGCAGTAATACTCCAGACGACGATAGTCCTCCGCTCCCAGTTCCAGCTTTTTCCGCCATGCACCTCGGCGAACGTTCCACAGATAGCCCGTGTAAAACCTGGCCGCGTTCAGGATGTCACTCACACCGTAACGCAACTTCCCGGTTCCATCTGTGAGAACAGAGTAAAGGAGGTTACCTTCCATAGGCCAACCAAACTACACGTAGGTCGAAATCCGACACTATGGTGCTTGTACAAAGAAGCTTGCACAAAGAAGTCGAGGAACACTCACGTCGATAGTTACCTAGAATGGAGAAGGCGAAGAAGACTGCAGCAATAGCGCCGACAATCCAGACTAGTCGTAATAAAGTGACGCGCATTTCCGTCGGAAGTCAAGTAGTAGCAACTAAGGCTAAGCCCACTTCAAGCGCTCTCCCCTGAACCGCGTTCGACGAGCAATGGTTGGTTCCAAAAATCGTTTTCATCTATGGTCGGCGAACGTTCCCGTCCTTATGGGACGCCGACAACAGTTCAAGCCGAACGTTGCCCCTTCGCCGGAAAGATCCAGAGAAGCACACACAGGTTCTAGAAACTTGAGAAAATTGATAAGTTTGACTAGTTGTTGTCATTCGCTACTTTGCGAATACATTAGGGTGGCACTTGGGTCGAAAAACCTCCCAGCGCAGTGGGATTCTCAGAACACCAATCAAGCGAAGGAAAATGATCAGGCACTCCGCCACCGGCCACCCTACCTGTGGGCTGTGGTTCGACTGGGGTGGGGGCTGAATTTAGCGCCGTTTTAGACCTTTGGAATTGTTAAGCAGAATTCTGAAATAGCCAATCTCAGCTTTCTGAGAATCTTTCTGCTTGCAAAGATCAGGCGAAGGAGGCGTTCGTCCATATCTCTGTTCCCTCTTGACCCTGGTCCCGTCGCTGCTGGGATCGGACCTCGCGCAGAATTACTGAGTCATACCTGCTGTCTCTTTCAGGAAGCGAACTGTTGAACCTGTTGAACTGGAGTTACTGGAAAAGATTTGCTCGTCGTCTGCAGACCCGAAAATGAAGACCAACGCAGCAGGTAAGCCGGGAGCATACGTGGGCATTGCCGATCTTCCCAACCAGGTGTACCGCCGAGTGGTCAAGCAGGGCTTCACGTTAAACATGCTGATCTTGGGACGAACGGGCTTAGGAAAACGCACATTCGTCAATTCTCTCTTCGGCGTGAACGTCTGCGACGTCAGCGAGCAAACGGACACTTCTAAAACGCTGACGGTGGAGAAGGAAACCTTCCAGATCGAGACGCAGGGCGTTCGTGTCTTGGTCAACATTTTGACGGTTCCGGGATTCGGCGATCAGATCGACAACTCGGCGGCAGAGGAAGTGGTGAGCAGGTATATCGATGCGCAGTTTCAAGACTACTTCGAGGCTTCACACCAGCGCAAGAGTCAGTCACGACGAGTAGACAATCGCGTTTTTTGTTGTCTGTACTTTCTGCCACCCACGGGACATCAACTGACTCCCCTGGACATCTTGATGATGAACAGTTTGGGACTACGTACTAACCTGATTCCCGTCGTCGCCAGAGCCGATTCCTTCACTGTGGATGAACGAGAGGCTTTCCGCGAGCTGGTTCGCTCACAACTGAGCCAGAACGACATTCAGGTACGAGTTATTGGAAGTCTGGACATAGAAATATCAACGCGGGGGCCATCTCCTCTGCTAGTATAGTCTGTTCATGTTATGTTAAATTGGTATTACGTAATTTGGCAATTCATGACATGTCTTGTATAGTAAGTACGTCTGTGATGTTTGCAGATATACGTCTTTCCCCCGGACGAGGATGATGGCGACGCCAACTCGCGCGACTCGGACTTTATGCGAAGTCTGGCTCCCTTTGCCGTCGTGGGGAGCAACACAGTGACAACACGCAAAGATGGAAGTCAAGTCCGTGTTCGAAAGTATCCTTGGGGAACGGTGGACATCGAGTCGCCAGAATGCAGCGACTTGGCCGTTCTTCGTCGTCTTCTCCTGTTTAACCATCTACCGGACTTGGTCAGCGTCACGGATGGTCTCCACTATGCCAACTACGTCCGTCAAGTGGTCAGTAAGGTGGGACCAGCTTCCGACTCGCGCTATATTAGTCGTCAGAGTTTGATGAAGAGCCCTATGAAGAACGGCAGAGAACCCTTCAGTTCCCCCATGAACATGGAGGTAGGTTATAACGAAGGGATCTCCAAACAAATTATGATCAGAAGGAAGAAGAGAAGCGATCACAATACATGAAAGCAAATGCGGAACCGTGATGTATATGGAAGCTTGGTAAACAAACTCGACGGGTTCCCCAAGCGGCGCATACTGTAAGCCGTGAACACTGTAGGCGTGCGCCGCTTGGGAAAAGCCGTCTTGTGGATTTTGTTTGCTGATGAGCTTCCAGATGGGGAAATCCAACGTAAGTCCTGTTTTTCAGGTGGACCATGAGGACGTGGAGGCTTGTATCGACAAGATGAAAGAAGGCTTTGAGAAGTTGTTCGAGCGCAAGATGGCTGAAAAGAAAGAGAGACTACAGCAGATAGCCAAGGACTTCGAGGACCGCTACGGAGACTGGGAGGAGGATGTGCAGTGTAAGAAGGCACGTTACCTAGCGGACAAGAAAGAATTCGAACGTCAAGTCCAAGAGTTCGCCAAAGCATATCCTCAGATATCCGATCGTCTGGTGTACGAACGTTTGAAACACTCTGAAGCGCGTCGGGCGTTCTAGTCGGGTTCTCGCTTTGCTTGATTCTTGGCTGCGATCGGGTGTTCGCCGGTCGACTTCGGCTTTTTGTACGTCGGTCCATTTTTAGGGCAAGTATGTTAAGCACACTAGCAAGTTATTTGATTCTTCTTAAAATCTTTTACCGAAACTGGCACTTGAAACTGGGCTTTCGTGCCAAGCGGCAACGTGTTATATTATATTAAACATGACGATGTCAAGTTTTGGGAACAAAAGGGACAGAAAAGGAATGACTCGATAAACGATGATTATACTGATTTATGAAAGGTTGTAACTGAGATTTATCAAAGGAGTCGGCTTTATTATGACCATGCACACAGCTGAGCCGGAAGGCACCACATTTTGGCAGAGTATTTCCTACTTTGTACCACGTAAGTCGTGCGAAGCCCACGAAGGTCTCCAGGCCGAAGGTGCTGTCTCAGCTGTCGGAAGATGGGGGCTTGCCCATATTCTTCTTGTAGCGAATTCGCTTGTTACCTGCCGGGAAAAATACGTTACATCTGCAGTACGCCTGCTGAAATCGGTACTTGACAGCTGTAACAGCTGTAACAGTGCGCATGTTTCTTACCGAACCAATTCGAAACCTGTGGGAGAGAAAGGGCGGAAAAACTTATCTGAGTTTCCACGTAAATGGGCTATTCGCAAGCGAGAAGAAGACGAAAACGCATGTAAGAAGACGTACCTGACTAACGGTGATTCCACATTTTCTGGCCAGTTCTTCTGCAGAAAAATACCTTGATGAAAATTAAATCCACGGGACGTTTTGCGTATTGCAGGAAAACGTGACCAGTTTGTCGGTCATCGGCGACCTCTAGTTTACTCAGTACCTTTTGCTTCTTCGCTCGGATACCTGTTAAACCGAATGACACGGTGAATTAGTCTTCGAGGCACCTGGGATGTCTAAAACGGTGTCGAACATGAGATCGTTACTTACGGATTGGCCAAGTGAGCATAGAAGTAATCAGTGAGAACTTGTGTTGACGGTTTTGGGAAATTCCGTCGTTTCCTCCTACGACAAGGAAGCAATTAAACGTTGATGCTTGAAATTTGTTATAACCGTATTATTGACGAACCTGGCGTCGAGGGTTCTCGACCGGAGCAACATGACGTGCTCACAGCTCGTTTGCTTCAGCTGCATTTCAACTGAACCCAGCTTCCCTTCAATGATACGCACAGTCTTCTCAACCTGTTCGCCGGTGATAGGACGAATAGCGGCTTGGTTCAGCAAGAGGTCCCGCACATGCTTGGTGAAGCTTTCTCGGTTCTACGAAGGAACCTTTTGTCAGACGCCCACCGACATACTACTGAAATCTTGTGGATCGAATAGTTTACGTCACCTCTTGATACTCAGCCATGTCAGATTGGTAACTGCTCCGAATGGAGGCAAGCTTGTTGCGGTATTCGGCGTTATCATTGGGCGAACCCATCTCACTTCCGGTCGAGCTCGAGGCAGCGTTGAGACCACTGGTCAAGGCAGCGTTACCAACAACACTGCCCAGTTTTTCTGGACCACAGATACCTTCTGCTATCAGCATGTTGTCGAGACGAATCAGCTGAGGGTCAGGACCATCATTGTCCATGTGATTACGATGGGACAAGCCTGAAAAACGTACGTGTCTTTGCGCTCTTGATCAATCCATTATCTCAATGAACCTTTCAGCACCCACCTGTCCTTTCTTTCATCTCTTTCAGGATCTCATAGAGGACTGGTCTCATTGGATGACCACAAAGGTTACTTCTCCTACGAAGAAAGACGCGATGACTATGACTGCGGCTCCATAAACTCAAAGTTGCAGTTAGATAACCAACGAGGCTTTCACCAAAGATCCTCAACGAAAATCTATAAGAACACCTACCACACATGAGCCTCATCAATATACGACGAGCTGCTCAGAATATTGACCATCTCCAGGAGATCCATGGTAATCTTGAAATACTACTTAAAACCGAAATTCCAAGCAATTCAAGTTCCCGTTCGCTGGAAAAGAACAGGATACTGCTGTGTAGCTTATCCAGTTTTGACGTGCGACTGGTGACTCCTGACCGATCGATGATTGATACAGAGGAGAGGTAAAATATGGAGCCACATTTCGGAGCGTCACGTCGGTAACTTCTGCCTGAATTCGAGACAGCACATTCAGCCTTATTTGGGAATGCTCGTCTTCTTTGTTGCCTTGTCTAGTTTGCCCTGCCGAAAGAGTCTGTAGCAAGAGATTCAGGCTGACCGCTGGTCACACCAATATCCAATTGCTTCTCTCTCCATGCACTATAGCGACAGAGCAGGAAACAGCCATGCAGCTTTCTCGATCAGGCGAGTAGCGATCTTCTTCAACGAGATTAGCGACATGGACAGCGGCCATGCGTGCGCAGAGTGAGACGTATGCTGTCCCAAAGAAGGAAGTATCCATAGCGTATAGGCCGGCTGTCAGCACATTCCATCATTCGGAAGCCGGACAATCTACAACAGTACGTTTGTAACAGCTGACAAGAGCAAAATTCGATAAAAATGGAAAAGGACGAACGGGGAAAAGAGATCACTGGTATGTAGGGTTGTCAATAACACCAAAAACACGAGTTCGACCATCTGTTTCAAACCATACAAAATGCTAAAGTGGTCAGCAATGTCAACTGCAGAGTAAATGTTAACCCCATCGAAACGAAGGTGCTGAAGTAGACAAAAAGTGAGAAAGCCGTCCAGCGCTAAAGGTTATCCGTTGAGAGAAGTGAGGAAACATTGCAAGATCTTTATCCACCGTCAGGTTATTCCGCATTGTCTTTCCGTAACTTCTTTGCGGCATACCTGCAACTTCAGCTCAATTAGTTTATGCAGAACGGTTTGATGTTCCCTCATCGTAAGTTACTTACATGTTGGCTTCTTCCTGGGCCTTGCCAATATTCTTCTTATATCTGATCCGCTTGTTACCGAACCAGTTCGAAATCTACGGGAAACAAAAAGACCTAAAAAGTGCCGAATTTGAAAGACTTATAGAGCAGATAGAACGTACCTGACTAACGGTGATGCCGCATTTCCTGTAGAAAGAAAGCCCATTTTCATTCGGTAAGGAACCCGAATAAGAAAACTGGCAGTAAGCATATCAAAATTTTCATCTGACCTGGCCAACTCCTCTTTGGCTTCTTCACTGGGGTAAGGGTTGCTGAGGTGCGAGTAAAAATACTCATTGAGCACTTCCGTTGCTGTCTTGCTGAAGTTGCGCCGTTTCCTCCTGTAATTATATAGTCCTCTTACCGGTCGGCGCACAACGACCAGCCTTTTGAGCTGGTTACCTTGCATCAAGAAAGCGAGAACGAAGAATCATAACCGCCTCGCAGGTTGACTGTTTCAGTTGCATCTGTATGGAGCTGAACTTCTTATGGATGATGTTGACCATCCGTTCGATCTCTTTGGGGCTGATGGGACGAGTGCGTCCTTGCTCGTTCAGCAGGTTGAGAACGTGGTTGGTGAATTCACTGCAAGCCTATAACAGAAAAAACATACCCATGGGCAACCTTGTGAGACTTTGTGATGGAGTTCCGCCGTCCGGCCGCGATACCAAGTACCTGTTCATATTTCTCCAGTTCCGTCTGGTAAATCTGCCTTATTTGCGCCAGTTTGTTTCGGTACTCGGAATGCTCAATAGGCGAGCCGAAGTCCGAGCCGGGAGAGGCTCGAGAACTTGCACTAACGCCGGCAGCAACCATTGCGTTCGCTGCCGCACTACCGGCTTTCTCCGGTCCCGCCACACCTGCTAACACATCCGTCATGTTGATGTACCGCAGAATGTAACCAGCTCAAACTCGGAAAACAAACTCGATAAGATTGTCTTCCCCAGCGGCCTATGTTCTCATTGTTGTGGGCTGGAAGCGTGCGCCACTTCGAAAAACGATCTTGACGAGTTTGTTTGCCGAGTTTCCAATGAAACATGCCTTCAGCAATAAGCATGTTATCCAGCCGTACTATCTGCGGATCCGGCGGTTCTTCCTCCTGTGTGTTTCGCAGCGCGAGAGCTACAAAACGAAAACGTATTAGGCACTATTACTAACGTCAGAAAGTCGCAGATGATCGACTCAGAAACACCGTACTGTACTGCTGCATGAATTTGGCGAATGGCGTCACGGCGAGCATATGCTGTATGCGTCATCATACCCGTGAACTTCACACTGACTATGACGTCAGTTCGCCAAGTTCATGAAGCATTGCAGTATGTAAGATTGTCCTCATGCATGCCATATCCTAGAGCGAAAGAAACGTCTAAACGGGATATTATATCAGACTGGACAAAGCGCCGCCGGGCATGACTTCGTTTTCATATGGCAAATTTCTTGTTACGGTAGTCAGTTTTGTATTTTTAATGGATGTAATGGTTGCGGGTGTACTCTACAGACAAAGAAATCTGGCAGTCTGTCAATCAGTCAAATGGTTTTGTCGTTTTTGTTACCCGTAAGAAAACTGCCGAATTTTCGCTAGCGTAAACCCACGGTTATGAATAGAAGGTCACCGCCGTTGACGACCGGGACTTAACCGCGACAGGAAGATTCAAAGCTACCTGAAGTCTTGTGTGGTGGGAGAGCTTGATGGTTAATGGTGATGGATGAGCGGCTTCGTGACTTGACATAATTACCTTCAACTCTGCAAAGCCCTCATCCGTTTCGTCAATGTGGACGACAAGCGTCAACAAAGCAAACACCGTAAAACTTTTAAAACTCGAAAAACTTGCTAGATTCCCACATCCTATTCATTATTATATCTACCCTTTCGATGCACAATCATCTACAAATTCCGACTGCTATTTTATTTACCTGTTCGATCTTTAATTTCCATCAGAACTTGGTAGAGCGCAGGCTTCATGCTGTGACTGTTCAGCGCTTGTTTCCTGCAAGAAAAAAGTGGCGATTTATTCAGTCAGAAATCTTTCCCTTAGTGGTAAGGCAACACACGGAACTAAGGAAGGACACAAGATGACGACGCTGATCAAATTTCACTTCCTTTGTCACAAGTGCATCTTCCACTTGAGCGGTCAGACAAGCCTCTTCGACCCAATACAAATTCCGCGTTGCGTTCCACAGAACTTTCCACAAGTCGCAGAAATGCCAGCGACTTCCGGTGAAAGGTACCCTATAGTGCATGAGAAGAGGAATATGGCGCCCCTACTTACCGACTTTGGGCTTCATCCAGACTCTGCGTCGATATGTTCATGATCTGCTGCAGAACGTTCGCGTAATCCATGGGGGTTTTGGCGTAGTCTGGCCTTGAGAGCGACGGTGAGGAACTGCTGGTACTGCTGGCAACGAACATGGCAGCGTTGGAAGGAAGAGCATATTGACCAGAAGAGGCATCGCTATACGATGGCGAGAAATAGTTGTGGTTCTCCATTCTCCCTCGTTTCCCAGTCCAAAGTCTTTCCAGTTAACCTTCAAGGCTCAGCTACGAAGAAATCAAAGGATCATGTTAGGACAGGTATGCAAATGGGCAAAATGAACGAACATACAGCACACTCTTGTCCATTTTATAAGATTTGTCTTGTTCAATGCATGGGCTATTTTCGATGCTGGTCAGGGTTACAACTTGTGGTTTGGCTTACTAACTTGTGAGTCGAGCTGTTGGAGAAGTAACGTGAGAGCCTCGAGGCTGCGCTACATGTTGAGGTAGAGGAGGAGATGTTGTCATCTTGGTCTGCAAAGAGAACATAGAGCTGCATGCCTTTACTATGCGCACATAGACGGAACTGATTTTGTACGAATTGCCGTGATCGCCTGCACTTACCCACACAGCCGTACGTTCGCAAGAGTATCCTCCGCAGCATCCCAGATTCCACCATGCGTCAAGTTTGATATAACTTGAAAGCGTATGCAGAATTCCAGTCAACCGATCGATTTCAAACTTTCAGCTGCTAGTCCCCTCAGCTTCGGCTTCGACTGCCTCAGTTCATCCATTCCCTATCCCTTAACAGCGACAAGCCTGGTCCACTTCTCCTCAGCTTTGGTGTGATCCAACAAACATTTCAGAGCCGGTCTAATATGTGGTCGACCTCAAGGTACACACTTGCAAAATTAGGAACAAACTAACGCGCCGGAAGTAGAAACATCAAAAGTCTAAATTCGAAGAGTTCGAACAATCGAATTCCGCGGCATTTTCCCTGTTTCCGATTTGACCCCGGCCCCTGAAATATACTAGGGGGCTCCTCTGGTGCCTGGCGCCTAATCAATCAAGATCAAAAACTAATCAAATGCAAAGAATATTTTTGCCTGGTCATTCCCGGATTCTGCAACCATAACATTATGGAGATTAACTTAAGTTGCCACTCCCGTTCAGTTTGCAACTGTAGCTACAGCCTCGCTCCGCCCCTTTCGTGACATGTAACTACATTTTGCTTTCCGGAGCTCCCCTTATTTTCGAAAAATAGCGTAATCGGAGTAATGTTATTTTACTATGCAATTAAGATGTGCTAATGTTAAGTCTACGTGATCAGCTGACTGCAAGTAAAATCAATTATCGCTGACGAACTTCAATTATTGTAATTAAAATTCGATCTGCTATTATGAATCAATCAATCAAGCGAACACCAACCCGCACAATTAAAACGATTTTAATTCTTAAAATCGATTTCCTTTTATAATGGTTAAAATAACACTGAATCGGAATACGGTTGGCTAGCATTGGGAAGCATGGTGGCTGCCCAACTATTCAAAGTTCTGATCAGCTGCTGCGCTTATGAGTGACGTTGCAACTTATCTTAGCTACAGTGGGACTTTCATCTGGCGGTGGTAACTCAATGTCTGTATTCTCTCCTCTCATCTTTGTCAAACATCTAGCCACAGACAGTGCTTTCGATTTGGTTGTCTTTCTGAAGATCAGCCAGCGGAGCTACTGGAGTAAGGGACGAGCGGCGCATCACGCAGTGGACTACAGAGGCTCCTTCTTGCTGGATTTCATCCGAAGCGGCCATCGAAAATGGTAAGATGACGGACAGCAGTGTTACCGAAATCCTATCCTGACTAGCAGTTGTCTTTTACAGTCGCGGCGCTTTGATACGCGAACCACCATCTTCTCGCCAGAAGGTAAAGAGACTGAACAGTGGCATATCGCAATGAAGTCGCAGCGGTGGAACGTGTGTCCTAGATTGTCTTCTTGTCTAGGTCGGCTGTACCAGGTGGAATATGCTATGGAAGCGATTGGTCAGGCTGGAACGTGCCTTGGCATTTTAGCGATCGATGGAGTGGTCTTGGCTGGAGAACGTCCGGCCACAAACAAGCTGCTGGATGACACAGTCTTCCGATCGGAGAAAATATACAAACTCAACGAGTAAGTTCGAAAGCTCTGGCGATTCCGGTCTAATGTCTTTGCAATTAGGCAAAATGAATATCCTCTTTGCTTACAGAGATATGGCATGCAGCGTTGCCGGAATCACTTCGGATGCCAATGTGCTTATCAATAATCTACGCCTTAGCGCCCAAAGGTATATAGCTCGAAGTCTTCGGTATCTTACGATTCCCGAGCTGAATCTGTCGGTATCTGGTTCCACTGCCTATCTCACCAAGGAGCACCATAGTTGCGGCGTTAAGCTACATCACTTCTCTGTTTTATTTTTCTAGATATGCATTGGCATACGGAGAACCTATTCCTTGCGAGCAGTTGGTTACTCAGCTTTGTGATGTTAAACAGGCCTACACACAATATGGAGGTTCGCACTGTGTGTTCTTCCTTGTTGTTGTTTCTTCGGCTGGCTCGTTAATCAACCTACAGTAATCTAGGCTCAATTGTCTTACCTACACAGGCCAAAGACCTTTCGGCGTTTCGTTTATCTACATGGGATGGGATAGACACTATGGCTTTCAGATCTACCAGTCCGACCCCAGTGGAAATTACAGTGGCTGGAAGGCTACTTGCATTGGCCGTAATGCTGCAGTAAGAACGAGTGATGTCCAGAGCCTATCGTAGCTGGTGCTGCTTCCTCATGTATTTCATGTCCGCTATACTAAAGAAGTCCGTACTATATTTTCCTGTGTATATCTGTAGACAGCCATCGGGATTTTGAAGCAAGAATTCGAGCCGGAGACAACAAAGCTGCACGATGCTGTCAGATTGGCCGTCAAAGTTATGCACAAAACCCTGGACGTGACCAAGCTGACAGCGGACAAAAGTAAACGGCGCAAGTCTTTAATGGTTGTCCGGCGTCTCTACACCTCGTATTATTGCAGTTGAACTGGCGACACTTACCCGAGTGAACAATCGAACCGTCTTGCGTGTCTGGAATAACGACGAAGTGGAAGTTCTCATCAAGGAAGTGGATGCCGAAGAAGCTCGTTTGGAAGCCGAAAAGAAGGAGAAGGAAAAGGGTATTTCTCGCAAGCCCGTTCTGAAATAGATCTTCTGAGTCTTCTGTCAGATTCATTCGCCCCTCCAAACTTCTTTCTGAACTGGAAGTTTCATCCTGACGTAGTCAATGCTTTATCTGACGGTAATCATAGCCAAGGTACAATAATACTGGAGTAAATTTAACAATGTGCTCTGTAAAAAACGAGGCAGACTTCCGACCACTGTGGAATAGTTCGCAACGACCCAAGCAACTGCGCATCGTAAGACCATATTCAGACCATTGCTCCTCGCGATTTTAGAACACAACGGTTCTTTTTTGAAGACCGTACTATGCTGAGCACTTGTGTTTTCGAGCTTCGATGACGGAGCGCGTTTTCAAGCTTCGGTCATGAGGACTACGATGTCATTTCGACATCTGTGTCCTTCGGCAGACTGGTGGGTAGAGGAGTTACAGCTGGCATGTTTCGCTTCTTGGCAGGTGCAGCATCAGTTTCCATCTTGTTAGATTCTTTCTCCTTCCGGAGTAGACTTTTCATGGTTTTACGCTCCTTCTTCTTGGATATCCGGCTCTGTAGCCGCTGGTGAGTATGCTGGAGATCCTTAATTGTGGTTCGAATGGCTTGGCTTGAGGCAGGTATACCTTCGGTCGTCAGGATCTTCTTCGCTTTCGTTCTTCTCGCGGCGTCCTTTCGTTCCTGACGTCTCTTTGACAAATCTTTCTGCAATAAAGAGATAGCACATCCAGTCAGTTCAACGGAAACGGTACCACATTATCGTCCACGCATACAGTAGCAACTCGGTGCCTCGGCGGCCAAACGGACCCTGATGAATCCGAGAAGTTAGAAGAAGCGCATACATCGGTTGCGCAAGACCACCGGAAGTTCAAAATTAATAATTCTAGTGGGAATTCCTATACACGGCATGTAAATGCACCTTCTTTTTGTTGACGTTCCCGTGAACCCCCATATCAAGCTGTCCGGTACTTCTAGCAGAATCTCGATCCCGTACTCCTTTCTCCTAGATCCAAAAACTGATGGATGGTCTTCATAGAGCGATAAAGATGCGTGTCTGAAAAAGAGCAACGGTGAGTCGGTGACAACATGGACCAAATCAACAGTCTATACGCAGCTGACAATCAAGTCAATGTGACAGCATCAAGAACATTGCGAATACCCAGTGCCCTTTTGACAGGGGCACCACCGCGCAGAGTGTTCTGCCCGGGGTCAGCGCTACATTAGCCGCAATTTCTCATTGTTGTTTACCGGCGGCTTGCCGACGGAAGTTTTGCCGCGGTTCTACGGTACGTACAGTACGAGCGCGGCGTACTTGACTATGGCGGAGAAGCTCAAGGTCACCTTGAGGCTGACCGTCATCGATAAGAGCCTTGTTTTACTGCCTTGTAAACGTAGTGAAATACGATATGAAAGAGCAGCACCTCAAGCGGAATTGAGTGACTAAGACGAAGAGGGCGATGAACTGAGACCCACCGAAAGAGCTCTGCGTTGCCTTGGTTCGGATGCAAGTTGCGGAGCAAGTACGCTGCAACCTCACCAAAGGATCCTACCAAGTGTTGTTCAATATCGAGTTGCCAGCAAATAGTCATCAATTCATACCGCAGCCACATCAGCTTGTTTACCAGCCTGTGGCCAGCTGACCAGCACACCGTACAGCACGAAGCTTTTACGCTTACATATATACGCAGTTGCTTCCAAGAACTTCCTTGTCAGTTTTCATTGGCAACTATCGTCCAGAGTGGACAATATTCCCAACTAACGCACGGAATAGAAAGCCGGAAGTCTGGTTTCTATCGCTGGATTCCTCAGTATTTGGATGCAAGTGCCTCCAGGTAAGAAGAGGGTTATCTTACCGGCAAACATATCTGAACCTGCAGGGCGTTTCCGGTTTGGGAAATGCTCGTTCCACACTTTTGCAAAGATGAATGACGTTAACATGGTTAAAAAATGGGCAGTCTGGAACATGATTTTATCACTTCCAGTTATCAATTATTCCAACCCTAACCGTCGATTGTTATTCTGATGGTTATGTGCGTTTGCAGCAGGTGAATGGGATGAAATGTAGGGAAGGCTGGATGGCGTTCAAGGGCAGAAGGTGATGTGTACTTGAAGGAGGAATGAACAAAGTGGTGAAGCTGGTGTGCTTCACCACGGATGCATAATGTCGTTGGCAGCTGCACCGGGACAGGTTTCTTCTCCATGCAGCAGCCTCATTAGGCCAAGTTTCATAGATATATTTAGAAGCTAGGATGTAGATGCGTTAGATATTGTGGGTTAGCGCAGGGTAACAGCTTTGTCTTCAGCTAGGACCAATGTCAATGTCGACGCATGCCGGTACGTGGATGCAGGACAACGTCAACGCCCAGACCGGTCAGCTGAACAAGGTCCGTTACAACGGGTTCCTTCGCGAAGGATGAACTTGCCCGAGGCGGTCGAACCTGTTTGATGTTGTTGTCGCGCACCTGTCAAGTACTTGTGGGGATCTTGCAATTCAGGCTGCCTCACGTTCAACACACGTGTGTCAATACATCAGGCATTTGCATGCTCAGGGTCCACCTTACCGTATATGCAAAGCTAGCCAGTTACGGGTTCCTGGATGAAGGATGCTGTCGATCGACTCATCCAGAGCACGAGTCACGTGTGTCCGCTTGATCAACGACTACGATCGTCCATGTAACGGCCCTGTTGACGTTTTTGGCACTGTGTAGACAGCCATACTAGCGTTGTAGTTATTAGGTTTATGGATGCGGACAGTGGAGAGACCTTCGATCTGGGGCTGTTGGCAGGGCTTATCTGCACGTACTATCCGTTCGATATTTCGACGCTGGTTCAATGGCCTGCATGCCTCTAAATTTTAAAATTGTCTACGAGCTAATAACGACGCATGTACGGCAGTGGCTGCTACGCATTTCCGCTTGTCCATACGGTATACACTATACATATACCAGCAAGGGAAACGGCAGAAGCAGTCTTGAACAGCCTTAACGACATTCAGTACTCTCCGTAATCAATCAACAGGCCAGACAGTCTTTTCTGATTGCCTCTTTATTTCTTCTCTATCCTATCTGCTTTCCTCTCATTTCTTCGGATATTATGGAGAACTTTTGTTGATATGCCTCATTGGCGGGAGTAATTACAGGGTTCTGCAGGTAAGACCACTGTTCTGGAAACCTTGCTTGAAAGGTCCGCTTTCTCCGGTCAGGCTGTAAAATTCTGCTTCGCTTTGCGGAACAGAGAGGAAGGGTTGTTGGTTGACGAGAGACCTTGTCAGCTGTTTTCGATGAAAGGTTTTGTCGAGGTAGCCTATAGATGGGTACCATATCAACATGTTGTGCAAGGTAGGGCCCAACCCAGCAATGACCCGGAAAAGAGTGACGGCTGTGGTGCGATATGAGACCTTGGCTGCGGCTGTTCACTTGTTTGGCATCCTTGAATTTCGACGAACTAGCCGATGGCCGATGGTCATGTTGACAACATCTTGGCCTTAAACCAAGAGCACCTTCGCAGAAAGAAGCGCCAGCCATCACTTGCGTCTTTTTCTCTCCGTGCCCACTGCGCGACTGACGATTTGCTACCGTCGTCAATTAGCCGCTGTGCTTTTAGTATATTAAAAATCATTGTCAGTAATATTAATGGCCAGACCACCCAAATTCGTTGTGCCCTTCGAATGTGGACAATGCGAAACATGGGCGTTTCCCCCTGGGAACTGCAGTCAGCTTGTGGCGACCCTGTTGAGTACTGTGTATTGTCATTTCTTGGATTGTCAAGGAGGGTGTCTTCGTGAGTAACCACGCGTACGATAAGTAATAACAGCAGCCGTAAAGTGACTGCCCACGGCATATTTCATTACAGCCAAGGAAGGATCTCTCTGCAGTATACAGCGGCTTGTGGGTGAATGACATGACATGGTGGTAGCCAAGGCAACCCAGCTATCTCGCTGATATGCTTGTTGAGATATTTAGTGATGGTATTAAGGACGACATACTTGGCCTGCATGATCACAAATGGATAGCGTGGACCATGGACATGATCCACTTATTGCTCGCCCTATTTAGCGGTCATTTCTCTCTGTGTTCATTACGGACTGTATATTCAAGAGATTGCTCGAAACCTCACCTTGCCACATTTTCCAGCAGTTGCCTTGAAAAACACGCGCTTTATATACCGCTGTATGGTCGAGAATTTAAACACGCAAAACGCACAAGATTGGCATCTCAAGTGACGCACGTTTACCTTGTTACTGGCTGGAAGGGTGCGCCACTCAAGTTTGCCCTGTTGTACTTTATTTTGCTCAGCATGATTACATTATACACGTAGAAGGTGTCGGAGGGGGCGGAGCGTAGCATACAAATTTTGGCGAACAGGGCGTATGGTGAGAACAGTTTATTACAGATAGTTGCAGTTGGGCGTGAAGAGCCAACGAGTTCAAGACGACGTGTTAGTGCCAAGTACAGTCAAACGTTTTACGATATGCTTGTGGCTTATCTTTACGAGGGAGAAGTGAGAATCACTGTCTGCGAGAGTGACAGAAAGGCCTTGGTAAAAAAAAGATGCGACCTGCGATGGAAGCACGTTAGAAAATGTGCTGATGGTCCGTGTGATGCGGTGTAGGTGGCCGGCAATACTGATGGTCGCGGTTAGGCGGTCAAGCAGATACTGATCGAAGTGGCCAACGCGCAAATGGGCAAGGTTAGACCTTGTAGCGAGCAAGAGGTACGTTTCGTAGTACAGGAACGAAGAAGGCGGCGGAAGTGCCACATGCAAAGATGTAGCAACAAACGTAGGGCACAAGGTCGCAAGTCTTTCTGCACGTCTAATTGGATCAAGGCAGACGCACGACACACTTGTATATATCTTACACGACATCTTTCAGTTGGGCAAAGCGTCACCTCCATGTCTAGCGTTCTCGTTACTTGTCGGTCGTCTCTCGGAAAGCAGAACAAAAACCAGGAGCTGCCTGAAGGCAGGACATGCTTCGTAACGGCATCTATAGTCTTTGGCGGACGAACACACACCTCACATGGCGGCCATATACAACAGAATCGTAATGGTGATCAAGTGTGAAGGTTATTTTGATAATAAAGCGCTACAGAGCCGTATGGCGGAAGTGTAGCAACGTTTCAAGGTCTTTTGACGAAGCAACGAACTCTCGAGTCAGCAAATAGCCAGCCTAACAGGTAACGTGGCATCTTCTTGCTTGCATAGGCTTTGTCCTTGACAGGTGAAATAGCCGTGTCCTTCCTGCTAGCATCGCTGACGTCGCCATAATGTTGATGCTACAGCGCGGCTGACCGCTGTCAGCCGACCACTCGCTCACTTGCTCGTCCGAGTGCCTGCCGTAACTAATGGTACGACCAGTCTACAACCATTCAGGGCCGTTCCGCGTCGAGGTCTCGTTCCATCTTCCCGCTTGACTCTCGTCGGCTTCTCCATATACCTATGTGTTGCAAACTTTTCCTTGAATTCAGGATTATCCTTATAAGATTACATTAAGCAACTGAATATTCTATGATAAGGTTAGCTAACTTCTCGCTCTTGTCTAATAATGATCGTTGCCTTGGTCAGCCTTTAAAATATTCCAACGGAATATTCCAACAGAATATTCCAACAGAATATTTCATTGTTTTGCAGGTGTATAATTTCAAAGAGACAAGATGGTGCATATAAGCATGGAAGGAGAGGCAAGCCCGGGAGCTCTCGTGATGGCCCACGAAGCTTCTTCCCCACGAGACTTGAAGTATAGCGGCAATGGCGCAGTGGTGTATCGTAGTGAGAGTCGCATGTCGCTGGAAGGGACCAGCGAAGAAGAGGACTCGGGCTTCCGTGATCGTTCGCACAGTGATACCAAGACTTCCTCATCGGACGTCTCCTTCCCCAGCGCCAGCCCCAAGTCCGAAGGCTTCTCCTCCTCACCCAACAGTCTCTCCCACGACGATGCCCGAACTTCACCGCGAGCCCGGGCTGTGCTGGACTTGAGCATGACGAGTCCCTTCAAAAAGCGAGGAAAGAAGGATCATCAAGCTCGTCGGGCTTCCTTCTCCCACGCCCTGGTTCCTCCCTACAGTCCCCTCTCCTCCAGCGCTTCCATATCATCTTCCTCCAGCAGTTCACCATCCGTCTCACCATCCGCAGCCATCCACGCTCATCCACCCTCTCATCATAGTCGTCCGATGGAAGAAGTCTCCATCCACGATATCGCCAAAGAAGTCGTCGATCGTCGATCTCTCCATGGGGGACCATCCACCAGCTACCACTCGCCACGCACCGCTCCCTTACCGCCTACAGCCACAGCGGCCCACGGTGGCTCCTCCTTCGACTTGCCCAAGAACTTTTACGGCTACTACGTCTATCAGCTGGAGCTGGCCAGTCGCGCTTCTCATCGCCAGCAAAGCCTCAACAACCTAGCTAGTAACCCTCAATCGCCTCGTTCGACTCCGCCTCTCTCATCCACAGGTACCAAAGTCGGTAACAGCCGCAATGACGACGAGACGGTCAGCTATGGATCTCTGTTGGAACAAGCGCTGCGCAATGGTTTGAAGCGTAGTCCTTCCGAAGTTCCTTCCACACCACATGCGGACAAGCGCTTGAAGAGCAGTAGCACTGCCACTCCGCCACCGCCCTCTGTCGGCCACGGTCCTCGGCAACCCTCGTCCACCTCTCAGCAGATCAGCGTCGAGGATGTAGCCAAGACCAGTTTGCGGGAGCTGCTGCATTCGAAACAGATGCAGGAAGCCAAGGCCCATCAGCAGCACATGTCGGCGTTCGTCAACGCCACCGGAAGTAACTCCCGCGGGACTAGTCGCAGTTCCTCTCCTTCGGTCAATCTCAAGACCTTGTTGGAGACACAAAGTCGGGAAGCCTCGAAAGGCCCAGCTTCTTCATCGGCCATGGGGTTCACCCCTGTCTATCCCAAGTATGGGCAGTCACTCATGACTGGTGGTGGCCGATACAACGCCAATGTTCCTACTGGTCAAGCTCCGCTAATCTATCCTCACGTCTTCAACCGTTCCTCCAGCCCGCCACCACAAACCCGCGGACCGGAAGGAGCTTCAGCATCTTCCATGTTTCTCGGTTCTTTCCAGTCACAAATGCCCGCTGGTGCTGGTACTGGTACTGGTAGTGGTAGTGGTAGTGGTAGTGGTAGTGGTAGCTTCAAGCATAAGAAGCTGCTGGAATGGAGCGCCAACGATGTCCGCGACTGGATTTCTACCCTTTCGTATTGCTCAGAATTCGCTGATGTAAGCCATAGCTACTTCCTCTGCTAATTTTCAGAGCTGAAAATTGATCTATCTATTCTTCTGCTTGATAGGCATTCGTGCAGCAATCGGTGGACGGAGTGGCATTGACGCTTCTCAACGAAACTCATCTCATGAAAAACTTTCAAATGAAATTAGGTACGTCTGTGCAGACAATGAATGAGAGGCCAACAGAAATTATGTACAAGGTCGTTGTATCAAGTGGCGCACGCTTCCAGCAAGCAACACTGAGACTGTGCGCCACTTGTAAATCTTGTACATTTCGTTTTCCGAGCTCCCATATGTTTCAACCAAGAACATTAACCAGTTGCAATATGCTCTGTTTTTGTGGTAGGTCCGGCCATCAAGTTGCGCTGTGCAATATGGGAGATTTTGGGCCTGTGCCAGACGGCGCAGATGCCCATGCCACTGGGTCCCATGCCGCAGTTCCTTGGTCAGAAGCAACTTCCGATGGCTTTCCCTCTTCCTCAACACCATGCCTCGATGAGCAAACAGTAAAGGACAACTCTCCGTCTGTCCCGTCCCGTCTGTCGAGTGCGTGGTGCTTTTGATCTTCTTTCCCGGTGTCCAACCAGTCCTCCATACTAAAGATTAGGTACTGTATAACGAACTGCGGGTCATGATATAGATACAATGTGGACATTTGTTTGCACAACTACAAGTTTTAAGTATAGATTAATTTGTTGTATGCATGATTGAATATGGTGAAAACTAACTTCCGGTTGACTGTTGTGTTTTTGTTGTTTGATAACAAAATTTAATGTATGCGCCAAGCTGACGTTTTCAAAGACTTCACTTTCGTTCCTTGTTTTTATTTTCTACTAGACTTTCCTTGTTGATTTCGAATGTTTCTCTCATTCGCGCCGAGCGAAGTTGTAGTATATTCTGATTGGTAAATGCTATCTACCACGAATATAACCATCAGTTACAAGAAACTATTCCGCCGTAAATGCTTTGTACCGAGGTTCGGAGTCGGGAAACTGGCACACATGTAGGTACACATTCGGACGAACAGAAGGGACACAGCAGGAAAACCAAAGCTGATAAGCAGGGAGATTGCAAGGAAGAGTTTTCACCATCGCACCTACCACACTCCACCCGAACTATGGAAGATTCAACGACAAATTGGCAACTAACGAAAGACTCAACAGGAACTGGATAAACTTTGGCACACTTGTTTGAGCACTACTATTGGCACAATTTCCTTCGAGCATTTGGTGCTACCACAACGTCACACTGGAAATGAAGGAAAAAAGGCGTTAAAAGACCATCACTGCCATCAGAAACATGCTGGCCAACAGGGAAACTTGCCCGCAGATTGCCCCATTGGATGGTCCGACGCTCCAGAAACTTTTCAGCATCTTCACGGTGAATGAAGGACAAGTAACAGAAAGGTCCACGAAGAAAGATATCGTCCAGCTACAACAAGAACCATACGTAGCCACACTCATGACCAGCAAGACGGATCGCAAACCCACCTGCTTCGGCAGCTTTCTTTCAAGCTTGGCAATGATCTCAGCGCGAATATACCTCGCTGGCAAACCTTTCAACATGACATCAAAGCGACCCATGTGATTGGCGTCCGTCAGTAGCTCATTCTGCAAGGTAGGAGAATCTATATGTATACAGGAACCCGGCAAAGAAACTCGACAAGATCGTTTCTCCAAGTGACGCACGCTTCTAGCTAGATATACTGATAATGTGCGCCACTTGAGTAGACAATCTTGTCGTGGCGAGCTCTGTATTAGACATTATCACAACTTACCTTTTTGGTGGAGAGTGACAGGAAGAGGCGTCGCTTGTCCATTTCCTCGTTCTGTAACTCTGCGTAAGCCGCGGCAGCTGCGCGCGCTGAACCGAAGGTGATATGGGCAAACTCGCTGTTTGTGTGGTAGGAAGACTTCCGCACATAGACACGGCGAGGACCGTATCGCAAGAAGAGATGTTTGATACGAGCGTGGCCCGTCCCATCCCGAATCTCACCAACGTACACCGAACTACAATAGTCACCGGACTGCTCTTGCTCTGGCTTGATTACCATCAAGACGGCGACGGATACTCACTCTTGTCCGTCGACAGGGTTGTGCATCTCTCGCTGCGCTTCGGCGTGCTGGGAGCTGCATCTCTCTTCGAGTTCTCCCTCTTCCTCTCCTTCTGTCACGGACATAACACCCTTATTCGAGGTCGAAAGCACCCAAGCAAGTTTGGCAAATTTACCGGATCGACTTACTGGAGTTAGGTGGGGAAAGTCGATGGTCAATAACCAGTCTTCGCTGATCATCGTTAGAGTTCGAATCGTCCGAATGGCGCCTCCTGTAATGAAAGACGGCTACAACATAATACTCACTTCCCCTCAGATGTTTTTAAGAGAGTTTTAAATGTTCGTGTACTTGCGGCTTGACTGTCCAAAGGAACCTTGTTTATTGCGACGTTCAGCTCGGCGCTGCGAGAAGCATAAACTGGGACGTTCACGGGAAATGGACGTGCTGTTCTTGTCCGACTGGGGCTTGTCAACTTGCGCAGCCTGCCCTAAAGACGGCAAGATCGAAGTTACAGAACCATAACGTCCATACGGACGGAAAGCAGCAAAGGCTTCCTACATGTTTGATGTGGCCTATCGGTGAGGTTTTGCGCTGCCTTGATCGTACTCAAATGGGCATGCATCGACTGCTCTGCCGGCAGACTTACGCCTGCAGCGCTGGTCAGTGCAGGGAAATCGGAGGAAGGTTTGGCGGGGTAGTCAACAGAATCCCGGGCTAGAAAACCTTGTTGTTTGAGGAGGAGAGCGCGTACAAAGTCTTGTTCCTTCAATGCCTGTTCACACTGCTGCTGGTAGCTGGCCGGGATACCTTGGTAGCGAGGACGGCAGCGCGGATCGCGCGGTGGTGTCGGACTGGGACACCTACATAGTGCCCACACGTTGATATGCTGTTATTACATTTCTGAGCCTCATGCGGTAAAGCCGCAGGTTTGTTATTCTCATGTGGTTTTGTCATAATCGGCACTCGGCAAAATTGTTTCTCCAAGTGGCGCATATTACCACTGTTCTTGGCCGCAAAAGTGCGCCGCTTGGAGAAGTGATCTTGTCGAATGAGTTTATTTGTTGCTTCCTTAACGGCTCTATTTTTGTCATTATTCACCAAGTTTAATATCTGACAGTTTACTAATTTTCCTCCGATTTCCATCAGCAAATTTTCTTACTCACGTCGTGACAGTGATTGGCGTAGGCAAGAGTGGTCCGGTTCGCTCAGATGCCGACGGATGCTGTTGCGATTCCACAGGTTCCACTTTAATCTCTGGTGGCAGCGGAGGGCTTTGCACGCTGAAGGACATGCCCGGCAGCGTCATCACCGGCTTCTCGGGACCTACTGGAAAGATGGCAGGCTCAACATCGGGCTGCACTGTGCTAGGGACAGTAGCCACTGGAGTCGCAGCTGGAGTTGCAACGGGAGAGGTGACTGTTGGTGTGGCAGGTGGCGTCATGGTCAGCGTTGAGGGGGGCGGCGGCGAGGCCATGACTGCGACTGGAAGCGCCACCGGAAATGGACGGGGCTTCTCAACCGCCATGGCTTGCCGGCTAGCCACGTCTTCCTGCAATTAACAACAGTAAACTATTCTGGCTATATATGGCGATAATTGGCAAACGGATCGTTCCGGTTACACTGTACCTTCAATCCTTTGATTAGGTAGCTGCGGATGACCGGCTGAGCTCGCCGATACAGCTCCGTCTGGGCGTCTGTCAGGTCGAAACCCATGAACTTGCCGCACTGTTTGCCACACAGAGCGTTGACGAACCCACTCTACAAAGAAACCAAACCATATTAGTATAGCCGATCGACAGAGGACTAAATTCTTACCAGCTTGGTGGTTGGCGCTTTCTTCTCCTTCGTGGCGCTACTTTCAAAACGAAAGGGATCAAAGCAGTTGTCGGTCGAAGAAGGCCTAAAGTGAATTTCACGATTAGCAAAAGCTATGGATATTAGTAAGCGAAGCACGCGACAAAGTTACCCGTATAGCGGTGACGTTAGGGGAGTAGAAAAGAGCTCGATGGTGGACATCAGTCGGACGAAGACAGTACCCACGTTATCGCTACTCTTCTCATCCAGAATCCACGAGAGGACTACCAGTTTCTGCGTACCATCAAACTGGCATCAAGGACAACGTTCAGCCTCAATGATCGAAAGCTGGGAGCTCGGCAAACAAACTCCGTAAGATTATTCCCCAAGTGGCGGACGTTCGCGATGTTATTGGCTGGAAACGTGCGCCACTTGGCAAAACGATCATCTTGCCGAGTTCGTTCGCATAGGTATCTGATGATCGGTCTGCTCACATACTTACCCATATGGACAGATGCTCCGATAGCTTGTAGTTGGGCGCTAGCTGAGCGCCATGATGCCATACATCAACAGCTAGAAGCGTTGCGAACCACAGCGCCGGCTTAGACAGCACATTTTTCTACCAGGAGATGAAAGTCTTATTATCGAAGGCAGAAGAATGGAAAAAGACGGTCGGAAAAATATGAGTGATATACCAGGATAAAGTACTCCCTCAGTAAGAGGAGACCATTCCTCGCCGACGATTCTTCGGTGCGCGACATCAACGTTCTGGTAGCTTCCGGGTGTGAGAATAATATCTCAACGGTGCCTAGAAGGTTCTCGCCTTTCTCGTCGCGAAAGAGAACCGTGATGGAAGACTGACCCACGTTGACTGTGCATAAGCACCGGACCGCCGGGTTCAGATCGATGGAAGTCGTCTCGAAGTAGCCCTGGAAGACATAAATCACATCATTCATAACAAATGAAAAATGGTCAAAAGTGAGCGTACGGTCAAGGCTCGTTCCAAGTGACGCGCCAATAGCGGTAGTAGGTCCATCAAGGTTGACTTGTGGAGGAAGACAAAGAGTCTGCCATGCAGTGGCGGGAAGGGGTGTAGTGCCAGCGCCAGTTCGCCCAGGAGGGGAAACGAAGCGGCAATCAGCTTGTCGCCGACTGTTGCGCGCTCTTTCAACACAGGTGAAGTCATTGTCTCCACTTCCGCCCGCGCCAAACATTCGTTGACTACACCGAAACAACCCAGCACCGTTCCCATCTACAAGTTGCAGATACATTCATATCCGAATTTCGTGTGACCACCTCTGTACGATTTCAACAAATGTTATTCCATAATCCGAAAGATCGGACTCTCATCGAACGGAAATGTAGAGTAACGGTTACCTAGATTTTAGATTGCCATACAGTACCTCGGCCTTTTTGGAAGCGAACCAGCAGCTCTTTAGTTTCTCCAGACAGTAGTACTTGTTGTAATGCTCCGAAGTCAGATCACAGTAACGAGTGCAGTACGAAGTCTGCTCAAAGGAAGAAGCCTACTAAGCTTAGTATGGATGGAGGAAGATAAAGCACGTGACTGGTGTAACGGGTCATTAGCCATAACCGGAAGTCAGACCAGGAGTCAGATTTCTTACAGCACGAAGAACATAATGGTCATTCCTTTACGGTGGATTAAGTTGTCAATACTGACCTGCTCAACTGAGAGAGCCATACAGTTGGCTAACATCTTTTGCTCTGCTGGATTCTTGCTCAAGTATTCCCTGCCCATCGCCGAAAAAACTCGAGCTCGTTCCTTGCTGGCCCGTTGCTCAGCCGTCCTGTCTCAATCAAACCAACACACTTGATTATAAAGTGCATCGTAATTAGGTTATCTAGCACAATGCCGACATTATGCTCACAGGACTGCTTGAAAGATGTGCTCGTCAGCTTGGAAGGTCCGCAGCTGAAACGGCATCCACTCTTCCAGGCAAGCCACGGCGTTGCCAAAAGGGGAGACAAGCTTGGGAAAAGTCTTGGTCAGCAAGATGCAGTCGATGCGGGCTGCATTGGTCCGCACCGGCTGACGATCGGGAGAGATCCATTCGCCCTTCAACCACGGCGACTCGTACCATTTCTCCTCCAGCACTTGACCAAAGTAATCCTGGAAGGCTCGGGCGCCCTCCTTGAATTGTCCATGCAGCCCTTGCATGCTTCCTTGCCTGCAAGCGGAAGCGCATGATACATCACCAAGAAAGATGATGCGGAAGGCATCAGTCACGTCATCTTACCGTTGGCGCAGACAGATCACTTCGCAAGGCCGACAAGGTGCATTCAACCTCCCAACGTCTACGCAGCTGATCGAGGCATCCTGCCTGACGTGTAAAGGTGAAATTGGTTCGTGATGATGTACCCAATAAGTAAGTACAACCTTGAACCTGCAACACCAATAATTTCCCTAAAGATGGTTTGACATGCGACCCACATCGATATATTCGTACCGCTCTTTGCACTGGGGCCTTGGCAATGCGCGATGCTCCGGTTGACGACACTAAGCACTGAGTAAAACACCGAAATGACTGGAAATCTTCACAACAGGTTTCAATTATCAAACCGTCCAGGTTCCAGAAGTACCAGATCAAGAAGAAGAAAGCATCGTCCGCCGAGAAACTGAAAAAGAGATTGGGTTAACTGCAGTACCGCTTCGCTCCGGTCGAGCTGCAGGCCTGATGCCGCGTCGTCCCATATGGTAATACACTTAGACGAGGCGGAATTTGCGACACTGCTGGCCATATTGAAGTGAAGAAAGCGAAACCAAATTTGCGAACCGGAGATGGATAAGCCGTTGATAAGCCGGCGTAGTGCGTACGTGACCAATGACCAGTGACCACACTATTGGAGAATCTGCTCTATGATCAGTATACTTTTATCAGCTCCAGCTGAGCAGCTCCAACATCCGGAATCCTCTCTAGTTGAGCCGACCCGAATTGCTGATTCCTACAGCGTTCAACAGAATCAGCACCTCCTGCAGAAACACTCTTACCACAGTAAAATGCGTCTCTTTTGCGTCTTTTGCAGGTAACCATATGCGAGTATCAAGACCTGAAGAAGCAAGATGTCCGCATCAATCGAGCAGCGGCAAGCGGAGGGTGCCGTGAAGATCACCATCAATCGTCTCAGAACTTTGTCAAGGAATCGGGATGAGCTATTCATTGTCCCGTATTATTGGCTGTTTATCGTGGTAGAATGCGCTACAGCCAAGCCACGGCTATTTGGATAGCGCCGGGAGTAAGCGTGAAGCTGCTGGCGCCTTCCTGTATCATCGCCTGAAGGAGGGATCAGGAAACTGTCGAATTCGCGTTTGTGGCAAGATGGGGTAAGTTGTTGCTAGTTTATGGCTCTGAACCTCTAATCCATTAGTAACCATCTGGTAGCTCTGATTATCACGTACATGTTATAGGTTGGTAGACTATAACGGCTGTTTCAAGGAACGGGGATATTAGAGAGCCGTCCTGTCACATACAGTACGTATCAAACCCTGGCCAGACAAAGTACGAGTATCCATCTCAGAATTTTTCATTTTGAAATCCGTCACGACTATGCATTGCGGGAGCTGAAACAGACGAGCATGCGAGACGAGGTGAAGTTTACAGTGGAGGGTCTTAGAGAAGTCTAGACTGGACTGAATAATGGTCTACGACTCTCGAAAGATGAGGCTTCATTGCAGCAAAGCTTCCGCGGTTTGTACAGAGCAGGTATCCGCAGCGATTTCGGCCTGGTGTCGTCCGATGGTATGGAGAAGGCTGTCCACCGCGCCGTCCTGATTGCTCGTTCGCCAGTCTTCGCGGCCATGTTCGAGTCGAAATGGAAGGAATGCCAGACAAGACGTTGTGTCATGTAAGGCGTTACTTCTTGAGTGCTGAATGTTCTGCTCGAGCATATGAACGAGTACTGCGAGTGCTCGGAAGCCGACCTCACCGAAAAGACAGAAGAGATCCTCGTGGCGGACGATAAGTACCAGCTGGCCGACCTGGTGAAGCAGTGCGGAGGATGTCTGATCAGGAAGCCGACTACGTAGAACGTTGTCAACATCCTGGACTTCACCGACGGCATCGCTGTAACTGAACTGAAGAAGGCCGCTTTGAAATTCATCAAGGTCATGCAATTCCGCAGCATTGAAGAGCTCGCAAGCCATCAGGAAGCTGTGCGAGAAGGCTTGTCCTGAACTGGTTGCCGGTTGTCACATTCTTCCTTCCTTCCCTCCCGCTTGAGACGTCTTTCGCCCTCTGTGGACCTAACCATATACAATTACTCAACAAAAGGTCTTTCGCTTTGTATGATAATTTTATTTCGCAGTAAGTAGGCGGGCAAAACAAACATACAAGATTGTTAGCTTGAGTGGCGCACTCTTCCCGCCAGTAACGTTGAAGACCTGCGCCCCTTAAGATAGACGATCTTATATATGTCTTTTGGCCACCTATCAGAATATCTTCTTTTTATAAGAGCATTCATGTGTTTCCTGATCGTACAGTTTCTCCCAGTCCTGTGAAGGTAATGTCTATTCCTACAGGCCTGTTCCTGAGATTTCTCCACGTTGGCTCATCGGTGCCTGCCTTGCGTTCACGTTTCCTAAAAAATGCATGAAAAGTAGCTTACGCTGTTCGATGTTACTCAAGGCAGAATAGTATGCAAAGACTCGATACTGAAGAGCGCTAAACAAAATCAACAAAAGAGTAAACATAGGAAGATATAATATACTCTGAGGAAGAAACATTACGGTCGTCAATCTCAAAAAACACGACAATAATCCAAGCAAAAACAGCGTCCTTAATACTATACCGATCTATCTGGCTGCTCTTTCTGCACAACATGCGTAACATAAAGGATACAGCAAACATCAAAGTTAACAACGATATTAACTCAATACCTATCGTACAGAGAAGAAAGCGTTTTGAGCAAAAGGACTCGCTACATTGGCACGGCTTCTTCTGTGCCTTCCATCCGATGGTATTCGAAGAACGAAGCGGGCAGCTGGTCCATCAGCAAGTCTCGACAGTTGGCACAAGGCGATCAGAATGTTGGGAGGAAAACGGAGAGAAGACCTAATAACTCGGAAAGCGGAAGTTGAAAGCACTTTGGTCAGACGTATCCATCGCTGTGCTGGTGTGGAAGTGGACAAGGCCCGTTGGTATTGTCAAAAAGAAGAATACTGAAAGCGAGATCAGGAACCGACGCACTCGACACCGCGTTGTATCATAAGTAGACCTTCTTGCTGGGTGCAATGGGTTTACTGTCGGCTGTCGAGATATTCTTCAGGGTGTTGCGTTGCATGTTGAGTACAACGTTGATGGCCTTGGTGGGTGGATAGTCAGGTCCAGGTGCGTAGATGGGTTCCGAGCGGTAGTCGTTGGGTCGGTTGATGTTCAGGGCGGGTCCGTGTGTGTAGGAATAGTCCGAGGTCTCGGACAGACTGGACTCTTTGAAGGAGGAGTGACGGTAATGCGACAGCTGGTAACCGATAACGAAACCTGCCACCAGTGACAACAGCAGCGTGATGACGACCGCCACCGCTAGAGTCTCTTCTTTGTAGACGTGACCAGTGTCCACGTTGGAAGTCTGATATTCTGGCACTGTGAAAAGAAGAACCCGTTAGTCCCCATGCGTTTCCGCTGATCAAACCTACTCGTTATCGGTAAGAGTTATGGAAGGGTAGGAAGAAGTCATGCCAGGTCGAAGGAAAGAGGCTTTACAGAGGGCCGAGCTCACCTTGGTTGTCGACTTCCGTCCTTTGACGGACATGCCTTATTTCAGTGTCAGCTAAAAGGAAAAAGGAAGAGAAACCCATCAGAACCAAGTACTGGCACAACAACTAAAGTAGTTCCCTGGTGCAGAATTATGTTAGTCAAAGCTTATGGTAAGCCAGTGGAGTAACACACATACACATACAGAAAACCAGCACCGGAGTGAAAGGAGAGAGCCACCTGACATGCAGGACAAGCTTGTTCAGAACGGGCTACAATGAGCTTTCTAGCCGTGGCGACAAAAGCACAGCTAACAGTTTTCAAAAGCGAGCCATGCAGGACATTCGGCAAGGGACAGAAAATTAGCAGCCAGAATAGCGTTCTACTGCTGGGCGCTTACCGTAGTTGGATATGGGAGGAAATGACGAAGTGGAGTCTAGTTCCATGCAACGGTTGTCCTGGCCAAGACGGACATTCTGGACGACATCGTTGGTCTTCATGAAAATGGCGTTTCTGTAACATCAAACGGTGCTCGTTATGAGAAATGTCCCGGCTTGTTAAGCATACAAGGTGGTTACCTTATGGTCGGGTCCTGGAACTGGCACTGGTTGTTGAACCAAGCGCAATGGGGATCGCGGAGCGCGACACACTCTCGACATGAGCGAGCCAGGTGACAGCGTTCAATGGGCAGTGCATGGACTTCGCTATTGTACACCACCAGCAGCTGGTTACCCGCCACTTGCAACTTGCGGACCGCTTGGCGGTTGCTTTTCAAGACATCAATCTCCTCAACTACCACCGGTTCCTCAGTGGGACCGATACTGAAGGCCTTCAGGACCTTACCATCGTCGGTCCCGATATACAGGATATCGTAGACCTGGTCATCGACAGCCTTGACTTGCGGGGCTACTGCAATGGCCGAATAGCGGTACTGGATGCTGGTGTGGACCACCACCGGGCGATTGTTAACGGGCACGACGGGATCGCTCATGGTGGTATGCGACGACATGAAACTAAGGACTTGCGTAGGCAGGGACTTGGTGTCGTCGACGCACGAACCGGGACGTGGCTCGGGAACGGGGACAGTGGACACTTCCTGGCCGTTGCTGGCCATAAAACTACTGACAGCGAAAGCTCGATTGATGTCGGCGAAATCGTACAGGCAGACGGCGGAACCGTAGATGCTGTTGTCGGCGGTGGTGAAGAGACCGTAGAGCAGCTGCCGCCCGCCCACTTGGAAGACTTCGGAAATGGCCCGAACCTCGTCAAAGAAGAAGAGATTGTCCCCAGTCTGCCCAGGTATGGCGCACTGCAGGCGGGCCTTGAGGTAGGTTGTCAGCCACTTGCTCTCTTGTCCTCCACGGTCACTGCGACAGATGCGAGCCACACGAGAGATGCGTGGCTTTTGGAACTCAGTAGGTACAGGAAGCCGACCGGTCTCCTCTTCGCGGAAGAAGGTAAAGACGTGGGGACCCAATGGTACCATATCCACAAACTGGGGCGCTGCAACAAGCACGATCATGCAGCTTTGATATATGGTTTGCCAAGTTCGGGTAGTTACGTACCGTTGAAGATGTTAACCCTGTACATGTCAGGGGTGGTGCGGTAGTCGGTGCCGTTGACGTTCTTGATGATGACAGGGTCTTTCAGCTGACCATTGCTTTGCTTGGCGAACAAGGCCACATACAGCTCCCCATCGATGGACGTATAGCTAGTGTTCACACGGGGAGACGAGGCCACCAAATGTTTGGCATCTGAAGAAGGCTTCTCCACTTCCATCGTCCCTTCTTCATTCTGACGATAAGTGCGGCACAGTGGTTCCAACGAGTGCGTCCCACAAACCAGAGTGTGTCCTCCAGCCGTCTTTACCGCCATCGTGATGAAATTGTCGCACTGCAAAAAGAGAAGAGAGAACCCACATTAGCCAACGAGGTATTTGACATATATCGCGAAGACCCCGAAGAGCTTGGTTTCATGCTGTGCCCAATCAGACTCTCTTGATTATATATTCACCAGCCCTGAACAAATTTCGATGTATCTCAAGTGGAAGCGATCTGCCCTGCATTTATCATTTATGTACCGGGGCATGAATAGCCAAGTGACTTCCGTCGTGTTGTATAGCTGACTAATCTATTTCGTCAGTAGGCCAAACACATTTCACAAATTCATTTCTCCCCTGACTGTCTTCCTACAGTGGTACAAATTGATAAAGGATCCGCAGCGATGAGGATGGCAGTGGAGGGGAATGACCCGCGGGATTCATTCTTTTCAGCCATCGCCCAACTTTATTTTGTTGAAGACGCCCTGAGGGTACTCTGCATACTTCCCAATAACTGTATCCAACTCATTGTCCATCGATCCAACGACAGAGGAAATCGGACGTGGACAAATGAACTGAGCCAAATCGCTTTCTCAAGTGGCGCACGTTCATAGTGTTGTTGGCTGAGCGTGTGCGCCACTCGGGGAGACGATGTGGTTCAGTTCCTTTCCCCACGTCCCAAACGACTAACTCAAACATTTAGCTACCAAACACGGCGCTTAAAACTTTGCCCCTTCTCCATAATCCGATTTGTACTGGACATTTAAGCGGATCCTCTTTCCATAAACACTGATCGAGCAGAGTGTTTACGGCAAGCGACTCTTATACTTACTTCGCTCTGAGATCTTTTGAAGCACTTTTGCAGGGCATCTTCCGACGAGTTCCAGACCAGTTTCTGCAAAGACAGGAAAGAAAAGCTTCATTAATCACCAAGTACAGAGACGATTTTAAAAGTGCTTGGCTTCAACTATGCAGACTTCATTTTGAGCCATATTTGGAATGAGGCGCATTTGGTCAGTCATTACTAGTGGGGATCAGCGCTGTCAGCACGCATGGCCAGAAATGATAGATGCAGCTAAACTTTACAGTCCCTCTCCCATGCAACCATAGCCTTCAGTTTAACGACCCTTTTAGTCATCCCCAGATTTAATTATGATAAAAATACCACCAGGATACAATCTTGGCTGTGTTGTCCTTTCTGGTGAGCACAAACAACAGTAAAGTGAGCCGGGACTCTCTTCCCCTTCCCATCCAAGCCGAACTCAAGGTCCCAACGGAAATCACACGCTTGGTCTACTAATTATTCTTCCCAAATCTTGACCAATTATATGGACCGTGGATAAATGAGTCGCTCTAGGCTTGCTGTGTATCCATCAAAACACGGTTGACCTCGATGTAATACTCATCTTCCTCCTCCTGCCTCATCTGTTCGTTCGTTCTAACTATGTAAAACCTTGCATAGAAAATATCCCTTATATAAATTAACAAATTAGTTCTGGCGGGATGAACGCGGTGGTACATCCCAGATGATTGCTAGGTCCACCGCATGAAAATCGGCGATTTCGTATGGATGGATATCGATAATGGCCCATAAAACGGGAATTTCTCATGGAATTGCATTTTATCGGCGTTGAGTAATGTTTTAGGGGCATTATGACCAGTTGGTGTTTTGTCAGGTGCTGCTGGTTATATATCCAAACAAGAGACTATGTGCGTAATGTCAATAGTCAGTGGTGGATATGCATAAGCGCCAGCGCACACCTTGCTAATCCAGGAAAACCATCGGGGCTGTTTTGTCGGCGCAGATCATATAGACAAAGCCATAATACCGGCGATTGCGGCCTTTGTGCCCTGTTATGCTTTACAGCGTCGGCGCTGGTCAGTCTGACGTCAAAGTGTGGTCATATGAGGCATAAAAGAGCTTGAAAGGCTCAGAGACCGGTTAGGCCTTTCAAGGTAAGCTTCAACCTTCATTTTATAATGTTTCCCCACCTTCACAAGCTTCATAGCAGATCTAGCCTTATCGTATGTCAACAAGATTCACTTTGCGCGCTTTGCAACCCCCAATGTATGCTGATCCCACGTTGTGTTGACTGACAAGTGCCAGCCACAACTTGCTGACAAACACAAAGCAAGAGGGAAAGGTGGCGCTTCAACTCCTTACCTTGACTTCTTTCAGCTCGGGCAGACTCAGGTTGTAGATGGCATTCCTGTAAGAAGAGAGAAAAAGTAATATGGTAGACTTGCCTTGTCAACACCGTCACGTACAATATTTCAATCATCAACATTCTTCCGCTCGACCAAGCATCCGCGTCAGTCTGGACGCCTGGCCTAACGCTAGGGCTAACGTCTAATTAGAGGCGAAAGCGGTGCCGACAAACAAGATGGACCTCGTCTACACTTTGCAGGTCATCAGCGAGAGACCGATAGCGGAGCTTGCTATCATAAGCCGCCCCTGATCCCGCCTAATTGGGCAGTGTATTATGCAGCTTAATCGTCGATTAAACTGAGGCGATAAATATATTGCCGGCAGAATTATCGACGCTGAAATTAGCTGTTCAAAGTCAGCCCCTTTTGAATAAATTAGGGAGCTTGGCAAATGAGCTGAACCAGAACACCATCTCAAGCGGCGCACATTTGCAGTGTTGTTGGCTGGAAGCGTGCGCCACTTGAGACAGCGATCTGGTTCTGTTCGTTTCTCCCAAGTTACACAGCGACTTGATTGGTAGTCCATTTGCAGACAGTCTTCCGCTTCCGCTTAGCGGGAAGACTTCCTCGAGGCCCCATGTGGCTCGGTGCGGCACCCTTGAAAGCATGGATGGTACTCACCGTGCGCCAATCAGGACCGAATGCTCGTCACGATTCAGTAATCGGAAGTAATCGGGCGACGATACTGTCGATGTTGGCGTCGTGAAGCGCGACGATAACCGCCGGTAGTCGTCTGCAGCAACAACACATATTGATTAATTCATATTCGGCAAACACTTGACGTGAAACTGAGCCCAGCTTGTGTTGTTGATTTGGTCACACAAGAACGAATCTCTATGAGACTAGTTGTAAAATCTCTTATTTTTATGGGAATATCAATATCGCGTCCATCTGGTCGGTCAATTTTGAGAAGCGGGTTTGAGCGTGCGTGCCTATCACGTCTCTAATAATGGGATGTAGGTAAAACTGACCCAACAGCACTTTTAAGGATGCTCATCAGGATGCGAGCAGTTATTACGGAGCTTACGCAGCAGTGGAGATAGTCGATCGAACGAGAATTACGATGCGGAACGGGGCTCAACGAGCCCAACAGATGTGTCTGCATGCTCTTCCTTTCATCCAGCCAATTATCCAAGCTTCCTCCCGTCCTACATATTCATTCGAACGTCCATAATACCCAAGGACCCTTCGTCTGTTTTTCAAATTCCACCAAAGCATTTCGAATATTGCACAATGTTAACAAGGGCGTGTAGGGAGGGCGCCACCTGTGCCTCCAACTGGTTTCTTGCTTTGTTCTCCTGGTATGAATCAAGGGAAAATAACAAGCCACATGTTTCTTTGATCTGGAATTCTACAATATGCGGAGCGGGGAATGAAGTGTACCCTTGAGATTTTATTGTTTCATTTCTGGTCGAGATGTGACAAACAGCCTTCAGCTGTACGGCCCATAAAGCTCAAGTACCAGTCATAACCGCTCGCCGTTTGGTACCGGTACCAACCAAGCACAGATGGACACATTGCTTCAAGCCTTCATTTTCCTAATTTCCATCCTGCGTCTTCTTCTTCTGCTACGCTACCAGCAATGCAAAGACGATCAAAACGTCGTGTCTCTCGACGGACAAGAAAGGCAGAACGGAGGCTACAGCTACAACATTAGGCGATGTGAGCCGGGTCGCCCCTCAGGGCATCATTTCCGGGTCTTTGGCTCGTTGTGTAAACTTTGCAACCGAACAATTTGTAGGCTCTAAACGAGAACGAGCGTAAAAGATTCTGCGCAAGAAATGCTCGACATTGGCCATAATTATGTCTGATGGAATTTGTGATGGGCGTTTAGGCCATTCTTTGCCGTTCACACCAGCCCAATGATATGGACGTCAAAGACCTCAAATTCAATCACGACTTTTCCTTGCAGCGTGCTTTCGTTCAGAAAGACGAGCACAAGCGTGCTCACTCAAACATTCTCCTCTTCTCAAAACTGTGATTCCAAACAAACTGGCGCATCAAGCCAACTTGTTGTCGGGAAATATTAAATGTAGGATGACGTGTAAACATTGAAACAATTTGCGCACTGCTGCTCCTTGTCTATATAAGCCAGCAAGCTGTATGCAAGGTTAGTCAAGCCTGGCGACGGACTAGGGAGAGATCAAGCATGTAAGATCAGCAGCCAACCTTCACCTATGGAGCTAGCTGGCTGTGGCCACAGAGGTGTAAGAATTATGACCAAGACACTGGCAAAAAAGTCGCGAGAACAAGCCGCCACTATGACAGGGTGGCTTTGACTTTTGATATACGATCGTCGACGTCGAGCGAGACACAGAGAACAGCCCCCTTGGTCACGCTCAAAAACAAGCTTCTAATCGTTTGCATGTGGAAGAGAAAACTCTTTCTCAAATCTTACGCTTCATTTGACGGCAAGCATGGCGTATGCAGCAGCTAACTATAGCCTTTAAAGTGTCCTTGCAACTCTTCCGTTCTCACCATATTTCACATATGCACTCTAGCCAACTTTCTCACCGTTCGCAGACAGACACAATGACCTATCAATATCCACCCCAACAATAACCGTGGCATATCAGACTTCTTCGGTATATTCGCCTACATTGAGGCGACAAGGCAATCGATAGTGGCTTAAATCTTCATCTAGTCCACATCTGCGCATTTCCGCTCTTTAGGTATACAGGTCACAGTCTGGTTCAAGAGGATGACCAACTTAGATGAAGGGGAAATTTCATCATGTCTCTAGCTGGAATCTATGTTCCGTCCATCTTGGTCACTCATCGCGATATCACTGGAAAGACAGTCCCTTACTAGGTTCCTCCTCTTGGGCACACATCACACGGTGAAAGGTTGGATCCATCACCATTAGGCGTGTGGATCTGTTCAACACGAAAAGGAGGACAAGTCGTTGACAGACGTTGACCACTGTCTCGCACTACTTCCGTTCCTTCTCCTCCCTCATTCAGCGAGTCGAGCGAAGACCGGAGGAAAAAATTCCCGGCTGTCTCTGGAGCACGTAAGGGAAAGGTGGCACGCGCCGTCACGTCACTCACTCCAAGCAGGCACTTGATCGAGGTCCGCGCGGCCTCATCGACGACCCAAGAGCCGGCTTTGTAATGTAGGAACAACTTAGCGATGTATGTATTGGCAATAAGGTCTTTAGTTGAAACAAAAAAGCCACGTCTTGACCGCATTCCTCGCCCGTCCTTCACAACATCTCGATGGGTTCTCCACACTGTTCAGCAACCACCATCTCCCATCATTCACCGCATACCGCCGTGAAGGACCCCATTTCTTGTCCGTTCTGTACAGTCTAGCCTGTAGTGCAGATTGCCTTTCAACTTTAAAGCCACTTCTTCTCCTCTTTCCTACATTGCCCCGTCTAATCATTCACTCATTACACAACACCCGACTATCCTTTGTATATACACACCAACCAAATTAACTCGTTATGCAATTTGTCGCTTTAAAATGGCCTTCTGAAACACTATCGACAACAAAGCGCCGAGCAGTAGCTTTGTATACAAAGCGTCGTTTTCTCACAGTCTTCCACGCTGGAGGTTATCCATAAACAAGCCAAGTTTAATTCATAGTCACGAAGCCCTCAAACATTTGGCCCTAGCACCCGAATAGACTATTTCTCAGTTAGGTCCCTGCAACAATCTTGAGAGCAGAGATGATTGAGTTAAATTACTGGCCAAAGGATGATTGACGATTGATGTGTGGTTATTGCGGTTTACATATTTTGCCTGATTACACTATAGTATGTAGGACAGCCAGTCAATGATGGAAGAAAAGAAGATTTAAACATTCGATTAGCTTTGGCAATTTCCCACCATAAATATTGTAGATGCCCTCCATTCCATATCACCACAGACCTATCTACTGGTCCACTGTCGTTTCCTCATCACGATCATCGTAAAGATGATTACGTTGCATATGAGCTAGGAGTGGCTAGTCCATCTCGTTTGGCCATATCAGCACAGCGAGGCTTATCTGTCCGTGCAAACGAACCCTTGTGGAAAGAAAGAAAAGTAGAGCGGACATCGATAAAGCTAGGCAAAAACGTTGTGGGGCGATATGATATTGCTCAAGCCCCTTGTTTGCGTTGGCCAAATGGCCCATCGACTGCTGACACCAGCTCAAAAATCCCTCTGTAGGTAAAGTGAAACATTTGCACAAGAGGGCTCCTCTCATAAGCACCCAAGAGTCCGCCAGAGTGGAAGATATGGCCCAAGAGCCATACAGCACAGTTTCGGCGACCCAGGAAGTGGACTGGTCAAGCGGACATATAAGACAATCGACAGCCCGGGCAGACACCTCTTGAAGATGGCCCAACAGCTTAAAGGCGTCCAATTACCCAAGCTCTCCATTACCGCATAACGGCGTCTCGCATATTCATAAATCTTGTTGTTTGTCTAGCGATGAGAGTACCCGCTCCTCTAATCTGCAAAGTGCTCACTCCGGCCATCTTTCTTGTTCCCCTCTCGCAAAGCATAACCATCAACATAAGACCAAACATCAGCAAGAACTTTGCGCAGCATCAGCTGGGTCGAAACCCTCCCTGTAGGTCTCCTTTAACTTGACTAACTTACTCCTTCGGACAAAGTGCAAATGCAGGAAGAGCAGCTGGGCTTGTTGAACAGTCTTCCATGTCAAGAGACGGGTATTCTAAAGACTGACAGACGGCGGTTTCAACAGTCTTATAGTTTTACTTGAGCTTTGTCACAATAAAAGCCATTCACGTTGCAATCGGACCATCAGAGCCGTTTCCAATCATACAGAAGCCATGTGCGCTTATGCATCTTTTATGTTTGCAGCCGTTTCTAGTTTAGAGCTGGTGACGGAATGGCTTCCATTCCTTCCTTCCCTCCAACAAACGACCCGCTCGCAGTCATCGTGCAGTCTAATTTCCCCCAGAAGGACTAGTAAAGACTTGCGCAGCTGTCGGCTTTTAACGATTTTACAACACTAAACTGTAGCCATTATTTCTCGGCACATATCGTTAAAGTGCTCTGTAGGTCCACAAGGAAGAAGGATATTAACTGCCGCTACTACTTGCAATTGTCACAGTTGATTGTCCAGTTCATGTCGACCAGAAGATGGTCCCGCTCGTTAAAATATTCCGAAGGGAAGCGCCACTGTGATTGCCTCTTTGTCCAGATTTCCAGCTGAAGCCGATCCAACGGTCAAGTAGCTACACACTAGCCTACTTTTCCTCCATATCCTCATGCGACAAAATGAAAAGATTATACCATCTTTTGACGGTTGAGATGAGCTCGATGCGGAAAGAAAAGTGAGTCAAGCTCAAAACTTGATTTTCGAAAGCGGAAGCGGCAAACAGGAAATTAAGCCTGCTAAAAAGACACTTTCTTTCCCATATGAGAAGCCTCAAGATCTGGGCAGCCTCTAGAGAGTATATCACATCGTATTCGTTATCCCCCTGAGACGAAAAACATGCAGAGTGAAGCTTCGGCGTCGACGAGGGGGAAGAAGTGCTACGTCTGTCCAGTGACTCCAGTCCCGACCACAGCGTAATTAGCGATGGCAGCCTGCAAATCTTTGCCCAATATTTGAGGATACACTGGGGCACATGTACAGGAGTCGTCCTTCAGTTTTCAGCGAAATTTTCATCTTGATGGATGACTGTCTCTTCTTTTGACGTGCTTGCAGCTGTACTGCAAGTCGCCCTCATGAGATTTCAACATACACCGCGAAAAGATAGCCATGGTTAACTAGTCAAAGAGCTACCGCAATATCGCAACCAGGAAGGAGGCAAAAAAGAGAAGCGATGGATCATTTTGTGTGTTAGAGTACGTGACAAGGTAATGTCGGCTCGGCGCCACAACAGTCGTTTATCTCTCCGCATACTCTATTATGCCCTGACATTTTTCGCTACTTTGGCTGTCGCATCCATCTATCCCTCAAAAAGCTTCTTGACGTATCACATCAGAATGAAGAAAGTCCCCTGAGAGGATCACAAGGCTTTTCCCCCTGTGTTTGCTTGCGTCAAATGGGACATGGGCAAATCGTTCTCCCAAGTGGCGCACACTTTCAACTGACAACACTGGAAACGTGCGCCACTTAAGGCGACGCTGTGGCTCAGTACATCCGCCTACGTTGCAAATATTCAGCGGGGAGGTAAAAAACCAGCCGAGTGCTTTTCAACGTCCAATTTGAATAATACTCATCAGGCGGCAATATAGCTCCAGCTACATTGCCATCCTTCTCCTTGTGCTTGTTTACGGTCACGGAGTCATCACAGCCATCCAACACAGCCATATTGCTCATTTCCTGCTGATATGGCATTCATCAACCTAGACTTTTATTTTTTTTCCCGTGTGATATGCCAACGTCAAAAATATGCACCGACAGGGCTCGCATCGGCACACATTTTGCAAGTTATTATGCAGCTCGTAAGGAAAAGCTAAGCCACAACGTCAACAAATAGCACAGCTCAATTCCATATAAGACTCCTTCGCAGTGGGGAACGCCCTTTGGCAGCACGTCCTATGTTGTATTTTGTAATGCTGCGCATGGACGACCGACCTTGGTGTTTTTCGATACATTAGAATGCGCAACGTAATGAAGGTATGCTGACAATGTCTAACAATGGGAATATGACTATAGTGTACTCAAAGCACACATCACGTCATCCATCAGGGTAGAATGTTGGTTACACGGAATGACAAATCAGTTAAACGAACGAAGCACTACCAGTTTAAGACTTGTCATAACTTGCCTGTAGAATTCATATCGCGATCGGCTCACCTTACTCGACAAAAACAATATCTTTCGCGTCCGTCAACAGAGTGAACCGGCAATTAGTTCGCTGGTTTGTTACAGGACAGTTTACAGAAACACATGGAGCCGCAAACTGTTCGCCACATTTGCATTCACATAAATTTGTGGCCTATCGAGAACTTGACGCCTTCCTTGACGACATGTGCCGGCCGAAGTTCCACTTGCATTTCATCAGTGTACGACCTTTTGTTAGCCGCATTGCATAGACGTTTAGAACTGCCAGATTAATTGCTGAATATCTTGATCAAGGAAAGAAAGCCTTAAGTTTAAGCCGAGCGAGTGCCACTTCCGGTGTTGAGAGACTACCCTATATATTGTTTCGCAGCGTTCTCGGCTGACGATTACGCACGTAACGGCGTAGTTTTTTCTCACGATCGCCTTCAAAAGCGTCTTTATAGTTTATGTTGGAGAAGCTGGCTGATCCGCGAAAGAGAGCTTGAGCTAATACGGCGGATTTGTCCATCGACGTCGCTCGCGTCTTTGGCCATAAAGCAGACAAACTAACATTGTGTGAAACAACGACGCGCGCGATGCTCAAACATCAACGCCAGTGTTTTCCACCGTCGTGTCCGAATCTCTTCTTTCTTGACGGTATCATACAAGCTCTGAAATGCCACGGTGGTAGAAGCGATTATGAAGAAGGCCAAATGACCGCACTTCACCCTTCCATCTTTCCATATCGCGCATTCAATAACCGGCTTTTCCTTCCTTCCTTCCACCATCAAGATGAAATATCAGCTTGCATGGCTGGATATCTGTCTGTCTAACCGGGCATTTAGTGGTTTGGTCACTTTCCACTCTTCAACAACAACACATTACCCATTCATTTCCCTCCGCGACCACCAACCTAAACTCTTGCACATATTTCTCTCTAGCCGACAAACTCTTTTTTCCTTCCCGTGTTATCACTACCACGAAACGTTGTGTGTGTACTTTTTTTCGTCAAAGTTACCCTGACCGACTTTTCAACCAAGAGATAGTTGAGGAGGAGAAGGCAGGAGAGACCCACAGAGACACAGAGACACGTGAACGTATACAGTGCAAACAGTGGAGCAGTGTTTGTTCTGACAGAACAGATTATTTCCGGCTACAGTTGCATCCTCCTAATATTCGACCGCTAGCCTCAACATTGATGCTGATGATTTACCGATAAGGCACGCTTGGCAGAAAGGATTTGCTTCTTTATAGCGCAAAGAGGGGGAAAAAGTTATTATATTCTAGGTTGGAGCCGCGGTCGCGCAAGACTGGAGATTCAAGTGGCGGCTTTTCAGTTCGTTGCTACATTCAAAAAGCCGCCATTATTCTTTCATCGGGTCCAACTCTAGATTGCAACTGTACTGTTGAAAAGCCTACAAGACGCAAAAGCCCACTTTTCCGTCTTAAAAAGCAGTGTAGTACGTTGTGCGATAATAACCCTTTTCCTGTCGCGCACTCGGGACGACGAACTGCGGCACGCGGCGCAGTCATCAGCAGAGTTCCCGACAACAAAGACCCACTATTGATCAAAGTGCCAAAACTGGTTCTGGCAACGCCGGGCAGAAAAAAACACGCTTGGATCTCTTGCCTGTCGCTCGAGTTGGGTGAAGGCTAAAGCCGATCATAGTTAACAAAGAGGAACTTGCCGGCGAGTGCGCCACTTGATGGAGGGAGGTTGATCAGCCTGCTTAAGCTTTGATAATACAGTTGGGGGCAGTGTATCAATGCTTGATGATCAAAGCACTTTGGGGCGCCGTCGATCTACTTGCATGCCTACGAGGACCCAGTTAATAACCAGGAAGACTCTCTAATGTTGCTGTTAGCTTCGGCTTTGATCTAGCTGGAGTGCGTGCAATGTAATGATTGAAGCCTCATTGAGGAAACCAGCGGTCCCTGTAACAATTTCGCCCAACGACCTCGCTCTCCCTCATTCCCCACCAGCCACTTTGTGGACCAAACCGGGTAATCAAGCAAAAAGAGTCTAAGCCAAGGCAGCTCTCCGACCGTGGCTTGATGGAAGGAACCCTCATTAGTTCCACCACCTTTCCGTCCCGTCATTATATCACTTTATCCACTAACCAACGTCATTTTTCTAATATGCACCCTGGGAAACATTCACACTGATGAGAACGGTTCAGACCTTTTCTTCTTGTGTGACCAAAAGACAGACTTGGGTTTTACGGTATGTAAATGTGCAACTTACCGTTGTTGACTTCCACCCGGGCTTTGACGTTTTCCTGCCACATGCGGCCATCTATTCCAACGATGAGGACAAGGAGGAAGAAGGGAAGGAGAAGAAGGGCGAAGGCGGAAGAGGAAGGAAGGTCCATGGTCAAGCGTTGGCGTCACGCTTGTGTTATTCCCGTAAGGTTCGATCTACACACACCTGCAATGACAGAAAACAAACGCCAAAGTTAGACCACGTTTGATCATTGCGCTGCTACAACAATCGAGTCGAACAACCTCGGATCAACATAAGGGTTTAGGCAGTCAAAGAATTCTTATCAATCATGTTGTTGTTGTGGATATGGTCGAGATAAGCTCAAGCTGCATAGAAAATGAAGTATGGATATACTCCCCATGATAAAGGTACTTTCGATTTGGCACGCTTGTAAATCTGTCTCCATCATAAAGCCTTTATAACGACTGCTGCAGTACCCTTCCAGCTCCAAACTATATGGCGTATACACAGGATGGATTGACATGCTAGACATGTAGCCCCATAAATTCTCGAAGAATAAAGAAGCTTAGCCAGTACAGCTATGGTACTGCAGGCTATGGACCTTCGGCAAAAAACATTTCTATGAAGGTATATACGCCAATTTGATTGCTTTCGAGTGTCACGAACTTGGCCAGGCATCGGGCTAGTCCTCCTCCCTTTTGCTATTTCCGGTTTGCAATCTCGATGGGCCGATCGAAACAAAGGGGCAAGAATTAGAGTGCCTGATGACTGTTCGCCCACAGTCTGCCTTTTCCGGTTTTGTGTGGAGTCGTCAGACAATTATAAAGTGGCAAGAAAACAAATGGCGGAAAGCCACCCGTGGCGCCTCAACCACCAGTCCACCATAATGGAATAATTATAGATGGAAGGAGGTAGAGATCGAAAGATGGAAGCTAGATTAATTCAAGCAGCCTACACATACTATCCTCTCGGTCCTCTGGCAAAGTCATCACTGTGCATATTTCAGCAGAGTGAATATCCATAAAGTTCCCTGGCGTCAGGCACGGAGGACATATTATCATAAGCTACGAAAGATGACCAGCAAGCGAAGGAGAGAAAGCCCATGGCGATGGTCAAGACTAAGCCAGAGCTGAGCTTGAGGTCGTTCATGACATGTCGAGAAATTCCTGTCTTTGTTCACCCCTCAACTTCATAATTTTCCATCTCAGCTTCTGCCATCTTTTCTTAGTGATAATCGCCCTTTCAGTCTAGCTGCACTCTCCATTATCCTCCATCCATCGTAAAATGACCTGCAGATGAGAGACCTGAATTCTTCATAAATCAAAAACGTAACTCGGTAAATGAACTCGACCAGTTCGTTTTCCCAAGTGGCGCACGGTACCAGCCAGTAACACTGAACATGCGCGCCACTTGGGGCAGCGATCTGGTCGAGTACCTTTGCCATGCTCCCAAATGCTACAGTTGTGCAGCAGCACAAAATTAGCCTGCGACTACAAAATATATCAGGTCTGGTAGTCTGTGCATGGTGATGGACGTCTGGTTGATGAAAACATCTTGTGGTTGTAGGCCAACCGTCATTCTCGTCTTCACTCGCGCACCTGCACCAAACGACTATCAAGAAGAAGAAAAAATGAAAGAGCGGCCTAGATTGACGCATAGAATTTATGAATATGCATGTTATATTTGTAGACCATGTCGGCATATGATGGTCAAGCCGTGGTTATTTGCGAGTCGCTCTTCCTTTGTTGTCAATCACCATTAACACATTGGACTTGCATGGATGGACACGGGGACCGCGCCAATATGCATGGGCCAATATATATATACATGCGCGAGTGTTAGGGGAAGTAAAGCGAAGACACCTGTGCACACAGCCTCCATCGGTACTCGTCCTGCCTCTTCCTGTGCAGATGAAGCGCTTTGTTTCAAGCCTTCCCAACCATGCAGCGCCATTTTCGCCTGTACAGTTGTAGAGCAGACTGTTTGTGCCGAGGGGAAACAGGACAAAGGTGGACAGTGGCCACCGTTCTTCATAATCTGGCCTGGCCACATTCTTTCTAGCTTTGCTCGCCTGACTGTGCTTGCTATCCAACTTCCATCATGCCTTCTTGTCCGTCCTTCCTCGATAGCATCACGCGTTGCCTGGCCTTTGGCCATCCATCCTGGGCTGGCGCTTATTTACGGCTACATGCGAGCTGGCCTTTCGAGTCATCCTTCCTACCTTCCTTCCATCCGCCATTACTGTGCTGTACAGCCTTCGAGACCGCGCAATCTTGTACTGTATACCTTTTGCCAAAAAGCCGCGGTAAACGCAACAACTGCTACCTAGACTTGCCACAAAAGAAACGACGCACAATATGCAGCAATCAAGTTCAACAAAATTTCATGAATGTGGCTTGGGAATCGCGCATCGATTTTCCTTCGAAACTGCACCCAAAAAACTTACCGATTTGTTTTCACAACCAGCGATTTCTGTCAGTCGACACTCAAGCTATTAATCCACGGATAGACTTGTCGTTCCAGGGCATCTTTGCAGAGGGAATTAATGGGCACGAATGGAAAGGAAAGGCCAAGGCAGAGTAAACAGGCAGGTCCACCGGTGAAACGGGGTAGTTTGTCGACAGGACGTCACCAATAAAAGCCAAGCAAATCAACGCACTTCCGCTGACGCACAACCGATCAACGATTCTCGATAGCTGGATATCCACGAGTCAGCGAAGAAATCCAAGGATGTCGAGGGAAGCTGTCCGATGGTAGAATTGTCTCTGAAGAATAAGCACCGACTTAAATGATTATTTTCATGAAAATGACGGCGAATGTCCAGATAGGAAATCCACTACGGCAGAAAATGACGGCGCACACTAATGCACGCTCAGTCTGCATCTCGGCACACATGCAGGCAGCTCCACCCATAATCGGGCAACTCATCCTCATTCGTCAGCTGTACTCTACAGCGGCTAAAGAGACGTACGAGTATGCCCGGATCGCAACAGAGGGCGCTCAGAGCACAGACCGGGATGGTGGATTGGTTCCGTTAGCCGCTATAATGCTGTTGTTTTCGCCGAACAGCGCTTTTCTAACATAACAGAAAGCGACGTTTTGCCATCACGAATGCTGCTCAAAAAATGCCTTACTTACGTCACTTTACGTTTTTTCACGACAAAGATGGCTCCCGGTACGCAAGTGTGGGTAAAGAAAAACAGACTGTTAGTGTAACAGTTCGAGGCTTGTCCGGTTGCCGGCAGTTCGCTATGAAGATCTTTAGCCCAATTTTTTAGCAGTGAAAAAATGATGGGGAAAAACAGTAATGTTGTGACGTGCAAGCTCGAACGGCAAAACAGGCCTGAATATACCTGACGTCGCAGTCGGTCAGCATTGCTGATGGATCTGTTTGAAAACCAGTTTGCAGTTGAAATGCATTGTACGTCCACCATTGGACCCATCAACAAGTTCATTGAATTTAAGTAAAGTCTTGGAAAACAAACTTCTTGACAGTGAATTACTACAAAGCTTTCCTGCTTCATCCCGGCTTTACATCTTCACCAGCTACCATGACTGATCTCCACCGGACGGCAATCAATGCTCAGCCTAGTCAGCTCAGCTTTGCAGCAAAATTTAAGCTTTTAACCTGTTCGATACAGATACCGCATTCGACTCATTTGTATGCAGTTCGGGGTCGTTGCCAATAGATTAGCAAATTCAATACTCTTTCCATTTGCAGTTTTAATTGACATTGTGATGGAGTAAAGGCTGTGCCGGTACTTCGAATACTAGTCCGAGTTAAACCCTAAGTATAGAGAACTGCGTAATAAAATACGTACTATTGCCCGCACCGTAGTTCAAATTCTTCGCCGCGTAAGGCGCAATCTTACACGAAAACCAGCCTGTCAGCTACGCTAGCCACTTGGTCCATTATCTTCCAGGTACCCGAAGTATCCTATTGTGAATATTAACAGAAGACGGACCAGAGAGAAGAGCTCGCGTGAGAAAAAAATCATTTCCTCGTTGATTCGTAGTTATCCTCCGTCAGACTTCGGTGATCAGAATTATATCTTTGTCTGAATATGCCCTGTGTGAAAGAAAAGGTAATCTGCTGGTGATCAGTTGGCGGAACCATGCTGATAAATGGCCGCACTTTTCCTACCTCTTGATCCTTGTAGGACATGTAATTTCAGCTGCGCCGAGAAAAGTGTTTTGTGGCGGCCATGAAGCGCTGGGCTACTACTGCTTCTTCTCACTGATAATTCTCGCTCTTATATCTGTGTGCAAATCTCGAAGGTTGCGTCCAACGCTGTGGCAGGCCACGAGACGACGGTTTGCGATTTTTCTTGACCACATTCCACTTGGCTGCAGCATAGGACGCTTCTGTCTCAGGATGTGCTTGAGAGGCAACAAGGGTCTTCTAAGTGGTACCAGCTGGACAGTTAGTCTTGCGCTGGACGTGATGTTGAGAAAGAAACTTTTCCACCGGCCTAATCAGCAGGAACCTCTAGAACTTCGCATAACCTGTCAAGAGTCTAACCTTCGTCTTCTCGATTTGCATGGCAGATGCTACCGTACGTTATGCCATAACCGCCATGTGGAAAAAACGTTTGCATTTAGGATAGCCATCTGATAACAAAGTTTCTCCTATAGCGAGCATAATCATCTTCTTCTCTTCGGAGGTTTAAACGAACGCCTGTAAACACTACAATCAACAAAGTCTGCGCATAGGACGGACAAGAAAATATTCACGTCCAGCTAATTGGCTATTTGGAGCCGCCCAACATATGCAAAAGTGGCATAGTTCAATAAAGTCACGTTACGATCAAACCAGACCTTCGAGAATGCAGGGCGTTTCCCCTCGCAGAAAAACTACCGCACTGTCCCGCGAAGAATTCCCTTTTCTGGGCCCAATAAGACCGGAGCTCCCTCAACGACGAAATGACAAAGTGACACGAAAAAATTGATCCCGTTAGCATATGGCACGCCTTACGATCAAGTTATAACATTACACATCGATCAGCACTGTACCGATCAGGGGAAGTAGGCTAAATGTCAAAGAAAACAAAGACACAACCACCAATGAATAAGTGTCATATCATTGCTGGCTTTTTGAAGATACTATAACGAGGCTGTCTCGTTGGACAATGAGAAAACATGTGCTCTTCTATAATTATACAGCATACACGGTAGGACGGAATGCCGGTGGTTGGAACAACGGATTTCAGCTGCATGATTCGAATCAAAGGAAGGTATCGGAGATCCTTTTCTTTTCTGCGCGCACAATGTGATGTTCATTTTGGTTTAAAATGGGAAAATAATAGCAATTATAATGGGTACGTCGTCAGCGCACAACTTTTACGACTTCCCGCATATGCCGCTAGTCTTTCTGGCTGAGATAATTCAGTGATCCGTACCTCGCGCTCTTACATGTAGGCGTTTCTCAACCATAAAACTTTTCATCCAGCACATTGTCACGTCGGAAAATATTGTAATGCGCCCAACTCCATAATCTTGAAAGTTCACTATGCCTGGCATTGAGCGGAGGCACTTTTACATAAGCGACCTGGGAAAGTCAGATTTTGATGGGAACGAGCCAAGAACACTTTCCTAATTATGTTCGTTATCGCTGTAACATCAAGTTCAGCATGTTTTTTGGCGAAGACTTGAGCTAGCGTCGAGTTAAGAAATCTGGTCTTTTTTACCAATGCGTCTTTCAAGTCTATGCCTGCTGAATATATCAAGACCCAGCAAGATCTCTCGGCTGGAGATAGTCTCGGTCAGACAAAGCGAGAGCTTTGAATCAAGACGGCTTCGTGCTGCCCTCTATTTAACACTGTCTAGAACCGCTCTTTATACTGACAAAACTGTGGGTAGACCGACCAATGGTCAGCCTCGCAGTCAAATGCAATATTAATTTCTGGTGCACGTGCTACCCCCGAGAGAGTATGTTGCAGCATCTCCAAGCAGCACGCACCGATATGAAAAGATTAGCATCAGCAATGCAATTCCTTTTTGATGATAACCATTTGATCAACGCAAGAGAAATGCAAAATACAATGAAGCGTGAGCCTGTTTGAAATTCAGCCATACCGGTTGGAGAATCAATAGCTACTGTAGTATCCGGAACTAAATTCGACTGGGCATGGTGCAAGGAATACTGGGTCTGAATGCCGTACCTATTTCGGCCTGTCAAGAAAGCGTGGAAAGCAGCAACGTGCAAAAATGCCATCGTATACGTAATTAATGATGCCATGAGACGGGCTTCCCGTTCGTGCAAGACAGCGAATCAAAATGTCGCCACCTCGCTGAATGTGTGAAGGTGCTCGTTGTTTCGGCGGCGCCGCTTACAAGTATGCAGTTACAGTTTATTAATGATGAGTTCTACTTACTGGCCGATTCAGTAATGTCTTGATCGAAGTGCATGGGATAGTAGCAAGTATATATACTGCACGGAGACCTCTTGTAGCCTTGTAACGAAGAAGTCGCCGTTTCGTTCCGGTGCTGGTCTACGTTTCCCACCTAGCTCTCGACCTAGGGGATAGGGCCTGTATGGATAGGGTATCCTGTTTATACTGCGATCACAGTTTGCAAACCACGATGCAATCAATGACAAAAGTCGAGTCAGGCTTTAGAGAAACAGCTGTGAGAGACATGCGCCAGTGCAAGGGCACATTGTTTGCACTTCCGACGCTTCGTAATGAGATGTGACATGATAAGCGAACATTTTAATAATGCATATTCCCTCAATTAGAGGGGATCAATGTACAGCGCGTGCAGGCGAGCGCGCGACCATCATGTCACACGAACGTACAGTACGTAGCCAGAACAAGAGCATTGTACGTAACTAAAGTCTTGTCCAGGGGGCGCTTGTTTTACTCCAGGCAGTTTTGCAATGCTCGGTGGATTGCACTCGTGTCTGATTGCCATGGACGTCCAGCCAAGGTCCAGCCCAGTGTCCAGAGTTACTGGGACTGAAATGTGGCTTGTTGTTTGCTCATCACATCCGACATCCAACTGACTGCATGGTCGGCAATTAAATCGGGATTTAGGAGTCGCCAGACCAGGGTAAACAGGGCTGGAGACGACACTCTTCTGCCAGACTAGACATCCAGATCAGACAGCAATTAATTAACTTTGTCTCTTTCCACAAAAATACCGATCGACTATTCACGAGACAGTAATTAAGCTGCCATTTCTCACTGCGAGAAGTGCATAATGTTCGAGCCAGAAGCTCCATGCCAGACCATGCGGCAGCCAGTGTAATCACATGGCATCGGGAAAACATAATTATATTAATAGTACTCGATCAGTTAGATGTCCTTGCCTCCTGGACCTTGGTGAAAAACACGGCTATCATTCCAGTACGAGTGTGGTTTCGCTTCGGTGACCCATGTCAGGTAAAACGGAGCCGGGAGTACCGTCAGAAAGGCAAGTAGTGATGCACCTGAATGGCAGTATAGCTTATGGACAGATGGGACGTTAGAACAAGACCAACTAGATACAGCTGTAGCTAGTTGGTCCTGGTTAGAGTTCGAATGCTACAACCACGCACCTCCTTGGGAACACGATATGTATGGGAAGAATAATCAAGATTGCATTTTCCGTTACGGTCAAGGTTGGGAAAGATGAGTAGAAGCTCGCACGCTATGTGGATTCGGTATGGAATTGTTGTTCCAGTGACTGGACAGTAATTCATGCAGAAGCATTTCCCGCATCGTACATGCTGAGAGCAAAGGTGCCGACTCTGAATCTTAAGTTACCGGCATACGTCGTCAGGGTATCTAAGATATCGTACAAGTGTGTGCGTGAATAAAAGGAACGGTCGCCTGTTTTTTTTACTGGAACTTAAATCGAGACAAGTAGAGCTTTCTCCAATGTGTTTTGTGAGGAACACCAGCCGTTTTCGAAAGTAATGGATTGTAGTGTTGATTGTAGAACGAAGTCTTCTCTTCAAGTTCGAGCCGAAACTACATGTGCGTCGCAATGCGAGGGGCGCCCTCTGCCTCTCATCCTGCATGCACCTACTGGGCAGATGGCGCTTTCTCGAGAACGAAGACAGGCATGGACTGAAGCGTATCAACTTCGGAGGTCGGATTGTTTTTGGCGAAGTCCCTCTTACGACGAAGTTTACTCTCAAGCAGTGCCAATCATTCAATGTGGGAGTTGGGTTCTGGGTACGATGAAGCCAGAAAACCCAAGAACCCAAGAAAGACCATTGCCTTCTTCGCAGAAATGCTGCTCAACCACACTGCTGATAAAGCTGAACGGTATGTGCACCGCGGACAGCTTTTCTGAAAACTCGTTTTTCGCGGACTACCGTGGGCCACCTAGTCCGCGAACCCCGGGTTCCAATGGTTCGAATGGTTTGCTGACAGCATCACACCTGGTCTTTTGCCAGACGAAGGCTTTCCTACGTGACCGGGTGGCAAAGGGATTGGATTATTCCGTTCAAGGGCGTGGTACAGTACATTACGTGATTTCTAGTTTACGTTAAGGATTCGCATTCCGCCTGACCTTCTCCCTGGAACGGAATTCGGAGCGGAATTCCGAATTCCGTTCCGTTCCGTTCCTATTTTCCGTTTTCCAATACAGCCAGACCACAGATCGGAATTCCAAAACTGCAGTATAGAAGGCGAAAAGCCAGCCGGAAGCTCGGCTTGGCCCCGGCTGACAAGCTCTTCAGGATGGTTTCCCAAGTGAAGCATGCTTTCAACCAGTCACAATCAAAATCTGCGCCACTTGGAAAAACCTACCCAGGCAATTTCCAGCCCACGGCAGCAAAACGTACCACGTGGCGTGGAAATAATAGCCATCCGGCGCAGTTCACCTGATCAGCGGTACGGACATGAGGTCACGTCATCAAGATTTCCCTTCCCGAGTCGAGAATTATTCCTTGTTCTTAAGTGTTTTGCCTCGAAGTTCGTACCATATTCTGGCTGCCTCTGTAAAGCTCAGCTCAACGAAAGCAGCATTTCTGAATTCTCAAAGCTTATCTCGTTGATGGTGAATGTGACGAAAGCGTCAAAGGCGGACAATTTTTGTCTCTGTAACGGGAGAAGATGCAAGTGTGAAGAAGACATTCGGATACTTTTCTGGTCAGCATAGGCCAGTCTAAAACATACTGAGATATGTTTCGGAACGACGCACACCAAAACCGACAACAGATGAAGAGTATCCTGAAAGTTTTCTCGTAGGTTGTGAAGGCACCAAGGTCGGACCGCCGCGAACGATTTCCGTGTCCACAACGGGTAACGACGCAAGCAGGAAGCAAGCATTCTGAAACCTTCTCTGGCTGGAGCACACGGCAAGGCCATCAGAAATAGGTTTTGTTTTGGTACGAAGGGTTTTAAAAACCGATGAAGGAGAAGAGAGGCTGTGAACGGAACTACGGAAGCAAGCCATGTTTGTGCTGTGCCTTTGGAATTCGGTTGATTGTCTTAACTTTTGACTGATTGGACTTTTGTAGAGCCCCCCCCCGCCCCCCTACATTGATCGAGCGCCGCTCTACCGTTAGTATGGCTGACTATTCCATTCTTCTTCAGTTTCACAATTTGCTCGTTGTTTTTTATGTTAAATCTATATCTTGTTCTACATGTTTGTTGATGCAAGATCATTGTCAGAAACCAAGGGAAGAAAGATGGCTAATGTAATGGAGAAGAAAGTCGTTCGAATGAACAAGACGGCGGCGACCAGCGATGGTTCCGATAGCGACGCTTAGTTGTCAGCCGCGCTGTCCGGCCGGCCACGATTTTTCCCCTCATCCTCTGGTAACAAGGCCAAACAAAGCAGTGTTATTTTACTATGCAATTAAAATTATTAAAAGTCACGTGCTAATGTTAAGTCTACGTGATCAGCTGACTGCAAGTAAAATCAATTATCGCTGACGAATTTCAATTATTAAAATTAAAATTCGATTTCCTATTGTGGATCAAACAATCAAGCGAACACCAATCCGCACAACTAAAACGATTTTAATTATTAAAATTAATTATTAAAACGATTTTAATTATTAAAATCGATTTCCTATCATAATGATTAAAATAACACTGAAACAAAGCTCTTTTCATCGCTGCCTTGCTGCGTTCGGCTTCCCGGAGAAGAAGCATCGACATTCGGACTAATCAAAAGAGCAACATTAGGCAAACAGTACCACTCGAATACAACGAAAGCCTCGAAACAAGGAGGTCGACCTCCTTGTTTCGAAGTGGCAGTAAAATTTTCGAAGTGGCCAGATTAGCCTCGATATACTATCTATTTTATACTGGCTGTTGCTTCCGTCTTTGCCTTTAGTGCTTCCTGCTTAGCTTGTCCCATCTCTCTCGACGTTCTGTTTATCCCTTAGTTCTCTCGAGTGTCGACAGTCTTGATTTATAAAGCTCCACGGAGGAAAGGGCCCCATGATGGAGCTCGACAGGGTGCCTGTGCGTAAGTCATGTGTTTTCCTGATGATCTCGACCCTGATGCACCTCTGGAAGCTGTCCTGAAGGCTGATGTTTTTTTCAGGGAGGCCGAACGTGGCACCCTGTGCAGCACCAACGGAATCTTGGTCGACGGCCGAAACGGGGTAGAATATCGAAGGGTGGCGGCGATGCAGCTGACAGCCTGACGCGGGAGCGAGACGAAGATCTCATGACCAAACGCAGCCCGTCAAGACTCAAGACAGGACCTGGTAACCATTTCCCTATGTAGTACAGTACTTCCTCGTCTCTCGCGCAGTTTTTCGTTCAGCTCAATGTCTGGTCATGGCTGCCCCAAAGAGCGATAGTTTCAGGCTAGTGAGTTACCGTTGGGATTTTGTTTGCCAGTGGGCTTTTGACTGTTTGAGTAAAAATGTGAAATAGGAACTTTAGTCATTTGTTTTTTCCGATCGAACCAACCTTCTAGGCTTGGAAGTGAGTAGATTACAGTCATCTGACTACTTCCAGCCTGTAGTTCTACGAATATATTATATCTCTCGCTCAGTTATCTCGACAAAGTCCTGATTCACAAAGCTTCGAGAAGAACAGGACGGCGCACGATAGTACTCGACAGGAGGCTTTCGTTGTATTCGAGTGGTACTGTTTGCCTAATGTTGCTCTTTTGATTAGTCCGAATTTCGATGCTTCTTCTCCGGGAAGCCGAACGCAGCAAGGCAGCGATGAAGTTGTGGTTCACGGTCGAGATGGCGGACCGTCAATTATAGAGGGCATCGAAGCGTGTCTCGCCCACGTTAGCTCATTTTATGTCATGTGGTTCTCCGACTTTGCCCGTTTTTCATGGAGCCACAGACGACGCAATAGCTCGTTGAACATCTTGTTCGGGTTTTGCCCGACGGTCCGCTGAGTCGTCGTTCATCTTAGCTTGCCGGCAAAAAACACGAGAGAACCGAGGGTTTACTAGTGAGGAATTCGACGCTACTCGTACAGTAAAATTTGTTAACCGGCACTTCAACGCCATTTTGCTGTGTAATTTCGAGCGTAATCGTTAACCCGCCCAGTCTACGGAACAAAAGATTCTGATCAGTCATTGAATACGAAAACCGGCACCGCTTCGGGGAAAGCCAACGGTTTAGGTCGTGAGCCATTGTCATCCATTGAGTCAGTCAAATATTTCTATCTCATTCCGAAGGTTGTTCTTCTTTTGCTGGCTGAAACTAGAAAGTTCACATCACTGTGGATGTATGTAGATCCTCAAGGAACTATAAATAATTTATCACATTACATCGTGTTTCATATTGGATTAGGGCGGAAACAAGGATCATCTTGTGAACCTTAACCTCACAAGCTTGTAGTATCCCAAACGCTGATTTTGATCTTCAAGCTCGGTAAGTGCGGTTGGTGCAGGAATCAGCAATCCATGTTAGAGTCACATTATAACGAAACCTTGAGTTGTTCGCCCCGCAGTAGACGGTAGACCGTAGACTATCGATTGCTAATAGTGACGTCGCCTTGAAGCTGCTACCGGCGCAAACTGCTAAAAACGCAGCTAGCCTGTGTTGAAGCAGGAGACCTTCTGTATGTGATTACATATCTCAGTTATAAATAGGTTCCAGTCAGACGTCGGCGGAAGTTTTAGCGTCAGAGCGGAGGTTTTATAGTTTCAAACTTTCTGATCGGTGTAAATCAAGTTCTAATGCTGATGCGCGCAGATGGAGATAGTCAAAGTGTATACACTTTCAAGTACGTAGTCGCAGTCTTGTAATCATCCGGCAGTTCGATGTGCACACGTACGACACTGCGAGTCTGCGACAAAACCGGCTTCCCAGCTGATCAACGTGCTCTGCTCGATATTACGCCAACACGAGTGATAACGTTGATGGCTGGCTTGCTTGAACTCTCTAATAACTCTGCGAACATTTCTGAGTGGTTTGAAACTGTCTGTTCACTGGTGAAGAAAACTGTGTGTTCTCTAGAAACTAGAAAGTGAAGTCGCTTGAGTTGAAAGTTATATCACAGTCAAATACGGGTTTTCGAGGTTGCTGCGTTCATATGCTATCCCGCTACGGGAGTCAAGGAGCTTCTTGCTGCTCCTCGTAACAATGTCGGTTTTTTCTGCTATAGACTCATCGGAGGTGTTTTGAGAATCGACCGACCTTCGGCTCGTTCGATCGGTGAGTGCATGCAATTAGTTTCTACACAAATACAGAAAAGATGATCAATCAAAAGTTTTTTTTGAACCATCTGGATTGTTAGGATGGGCAAACGATTATATTGATTTACCGTTTGAGAAAAACAGACAGTCACGTACTGTACATTCAACAGGGAATAATTGGTTTCATTCAGGAGTCTTTTGTGTCTGTTACAGTGCTGGATAGTGCCTACTAATGGAACTAGTCGATGAGGATTTCGACGATACGTCCTGGTACTCCGGAAGTCGCGATTCCTCCCATTCGCGACTGAGTGGAGCGTCCGTCTCGCGCTTGACTGACTGGGGAGAACCTGTCTTTCGGGAAGAAGAGTTTCGAGAGAGCATTCGATCTCTGCAAGGTAGGCAAGACTTCCATCCGCGCAGTGCTGTTGCATAAATAAACCACGAGGAAAAAATTAAAAGTGGCGTATACAGCTAATACGAGCATTGGTCGTGTACGTCAAACCGAGCACCAGCGCTTATTTTTCATTCATGCGACCCTTTATCATCGAAGCAGCTCACAATAAAGCCTTCGTTTGTGCTGACGAGCCAGTCAGTTTTAATGGCCTACGTTCATGTTTTCGACGGCATAAATTACCATGCGAGTATTAATAGAAAAGTTCGCGGTACATCGCTAGCGCGTCTCACGGTTCTGGTGCCAAAATCATCTCTGCAGCATCACACGTACTTTGGTGGTGGGTGAAGGTCTCGAGACACCCACCGCTAGCTTCTCATTGACATGAACCCTGAAATTTCCCCATACGATGGTGTGATGTGACGAACTGGAAATATCCCTCCAGTATATTTTGCCTTATGCGGTGGCTTAAGGAACTCTACTGCTGCCTATGCTCAAGCTGTTGCGTGCGATGGAGAAGGAAAACACGCCACAAAATGCGCCTCTTTTTTATTTCAGACGAACAGGAGAGAGTTCAGAAGCGAACTTTCACCAACTGGATTAACTCTCATCTATCTCATGTAAGTTCCGTGGTCAGTTGCCCAGAGTGGCGAGCACAAGGTCCGTCAATCCTGTCTCACTTCCGGGACTCTCGAAAATCTAAAACAAATTCAGGATACGGATTTTTGGTTTTGCAGCATCCAAGTCGTCGAGTGGTGCACGATCTATACACGGATATCAGAGATGGCCGAAGTTTGTTGGCGCTTCTGGAAGTCCTTTCGGGAGACTATCTGGTGAGTGCGGTTGGGTGAGATTTTTCTATTGAGCTCGTCGGATGCCACGGAGTTGGTTTATGTTTGCAGTAAAGAGGTTTCCGTGTCGTAAACATTGTTTGTGAAATACGGCTGTTGATTCAGTGTCTGGTTATGTTACGTTTGCAGCCAAGCGAACCAGCCAGACGCTATCACCGTACGCATTACTTGGTCAACGTCGAAAAGGCTCTCGAGTATTTGCGCTATCGGCAGGTTGGTATTGACTTTTCAACTTATTATGCATATAACAAAATAAGCCGCTTGTTCAAGTTCAGTTATGCATTGCAGTTATTGTTCTGGTTTACCCTAGATCAAACTGGTGAACATACACACCAGCGACATTGTCGACGGCAACCATACCGTCATCCTTGGATTAATATGGATTATCATTCTTCATTTCCAAGTAAACTAAAAGAAAGATACCTTGTCCTTTTCCGTCATCAATACTGGCTCACATTTCAGCAAGTTTGAACCATTGGTCAGATGGAATTCTCTGTTGTAGATAAATTTCGATCTGAATATGTTAACGGATACTGTGGTCACCGAAACAGTAACCAGCGTGGCGACCACACCCAGTGGCCGCCGGTCAGTTGCGTCGCTGGATTCTGGCGGCAGATCCAGTGCCGGCATGTCTCCTCGGGGACGCACTGGACATTTCCAGTCCGGTGCTTCGTCTGTGATACTGCGCTGGTGCAAGCGGGAAATCGAGGAGTACGACTTTGTGTCGAAGCATCGTCAACCTTTACCCATCCGGGATCGATAATCTACTTGTTTAATTTTTCAGTCGATTTGGCATTCCCATCCACAATTTAACTACAAGCTGGCAAAGCGGAATGGCCTTTCTGGGATTAGTTAAGGTACTTAATTCTTCGCTTGTTAATCTTTACCAATTTAGGGAAGAGTCAACGAGCGTCCGTCTGGAGACCGCCTTTCGTTTGGCTAACGACCATTTCGGAATACCTCCTCTACTGGACACTGCAGGTACGTTGTCACATCCGCTCATCCTCCGATCGGGCTAAACTACCATAATTCCGGACCTTGCTGTTTCACGATAGCTCTTGTTCTCTAGACTTGGAAGTCGAACGGCCTGACGAGAGGAGCATCATGATTTATGTCTCGGAGTTCATCCGGAGATATCCGGCGATTCGAGAAGCTGAGAGCCGGGTTCAGGAACCAAGCCAAGTCAGCGAGATGGCAGCCTTCGACAGGTTGAAGGAATGGTGCCAGGATATCGTCGTGTCTCTAAGATGCATGACAGCTCCAGAACGTCCCACCCTGGCGTACTTTGAGGTAGGTCTCACCACCATCGTTTGACCATTCCGTGTTCTTGACGTTGCCACTGTTCCTCGAGTTCAGCAGACGTCTAATCGAGCGGATACTTAGCATGCGGACGCACCGCATAAAACCAAGTGCCGCGTCACCGGCAATTAAAGCAATAATCGGATCATCTACAGCTTTTGCAACGAACTACCATGTAACTATTCGAGATTCTGTTTTAGGAATATCAGTCGTTCCAGCAGGAACTCCGAAGGCGAGCTTTGGAATACAAGCGTTTGAAAGACATGTTAGAAGAAGGACGCTTTGTCACCCTGAAAGAAGAACACTTTCAAGAAATGGATATTTTGTGGACGAAACTGCTCAGAGCAAAGGCCTCGTGGCACTCTTTTCTGTTCAGGTGAGACGCGAGACCGGGGACCGCTTTTCTCTCAAAACTCATGGACCACGGAACGTTAACAATTGTATCCTTTTGCAGCAACTTGCAAGGCCAGGAGAGGCTTATTTGCTCACGGTTCGATGCGCTGGAAGACGCTATATACGAGCATTTGCTGCTTCCTTCTCTCCCCGATAGACAGAGCTTCCGCCGGGGAGGAATAGAGGTCAAGATCGCCCGATATGAGGTGCGATATTTTTGGCGCTCGTTTTTATAGGGTGGACCTGCTGAAAGCTGAACTCGTTTGCAGGAGCTCAAGTCGGAGCTACGATTCATCAGCGACATGTTGCATGATTACGAACTAGCGGAAGAAACTTCGGACGACTTCAAGCTGCACCGTCTGTCCAGCGCATTTGCTTCAACGTGGGAATTTTTGCACGAAAGATGGCTGGAAGAAAAGTGTCGGCTACTGCTGCGGCGACAAATGGAGATGATCAAAGACTTGGAGACGAGGGCCGCTCGCTGGAAGACAATCTCTCTACAGCCAGACCCGTCCAAGTGGCGAGCTCGTCTGGACGAAGAGTACCGAACTCACGTGACCCATCAAAGTGTGCACGACAGGTTTCAGGACCTGTCAAGGCACTTTGGCGAATGCTTGGAGCAGTTCGGTGAATCGAGGAACCAGCATTCCGATTTGGTCAACGAAGCCGCAGTCATCGCCCGAAGATGGGAAAAACTCTGCGAAACGCTGTCTTCTCTGCGCAATACTATTCAGAATCAAGCCACACGACCTTCTGTGACATGGCAAGGACCAGCCACATCTTCGCGTCTATCAGCGTCTGGTTCTTTTGGTCAATCAGGTGAGCACATGTGTACGCACTAGATGCTTAGATCGCGAGAATACGAGCTGTTTCTTACCTGAATCGTTTCAGCAACCTTTGTATCTCGTACCTCGCCCGGTGCATCCACGAGAGTCTCTTGGAGCCAGTATGCAATGAGGTAAGGGTATCCGATCGGGCCTACAAAAAGTACATCCTGACTGAAAAAAAGCCAGTGTGCCGTCATAAAAAAAGCACTATAATAAGGTTTTCTCCAGGGTTGAGACGTTCCAAAACTCCCTGGACGAACTGGAGAGACAGTTGTTGACCGACGAAAGAACTTCGGCGGGCGACGAGGAAAGCACGAACACACAGCTCTTGCTGATTCAGGTGCGTATTGCCATCGAATTTCAGTTGCTTTACGCGTCATGGTACATTGGTACTATTGAATGGGCTTGGCTTAATTTTTCAATCTTTTTGAACTTGCAGAACCTGAGGGTCCAGATGTTGCACAATCAGCAAGAGATCAAGGCCGTCCTAGAAAGCTTGTCCTCCACGGAAGCTCAAGAAAACATGCCACAGGAAGAGGCGAGGAAACTGACAATGTTGATCGAGCGTTACGAGTAAGTCCGTTTCAGAGGGCCACTCACTTGAGTCACTTCCCAGTCTAGACGTGTGCTTATATACCCTTCAATTTGCAGTACTCTTCTGGCTTCCGTGCACGCCTTCAGAAACAGAAGACGGGAACAGCAGCAACAAGTAACCGCAGATCAAAGAACAACGACCGTACATACGTCCACGACAACAGTGTCGGTCCAGAAATCGACCGTCAAACAAATGGCGGAAAGATTCAATGCGTCAGTTAAAGCACGACGAGGCCAGCAGAGTGGCAGCGCGCCTGCTCCATCTGTTCCTGTTAGAACGCGAACTAGTTGGGTTACCAGCACGGACACCACAACTGCAGGTCCAAGCAAGTCACGTCCAATCTATCATGTACCTGTTCAACAAGCGCCGGACACTCAAAAAACTGGAAGGAGCAACGACCAGCACGAGCGTGCCATTCCTGATCTGCGGAAACAGATTGTCGATATCGTGACTACTTTGCGCCATAGAACGTCGGTCAGAGACGAAGCCATTCCTCCCAACAACAACCTCCGGGAACCACCCACCACTGACAGAGCCCAAGCCGCAAAAACCGCAGGTTCCACTTCACTTTCGTACAGCCGACTAGGGGCCCATACAACGGCACAGCCACCATTGTCTTCACCCACTAACGTGCTGGGAACAGCGACCCAAACAATCCTGCCACGACCATTGTACGATGCAATAGCCCTAACCCACCATATTGTCCGACTCACACATGCGCCAGGAAGCACTCATCTTCAACCGGAATCCGCCGTACCCGAACTCAACCGCAGAACAGAGTCCGAAAGCCAGTCCCGCTATCGGTCCACCGCCGACTTGACCACTCCCCAATTCCACCGAAACAACCAGCCTCTCCCCGAAGGTAGCATCGAGCCACAGCCCAAACAGCCCAGCGTCGTCGAAGAGGAGACGGTCATTGTCCAAGAGACTGTTCAACGACGACCAGCGCCTACGGTCGACACTTTTGAGACGGAAAGTGCGCTCAACCGGGTGACAGTCGACCTGGTGCCGGCCATCATCTCGGTTCCCGCTAGACGGGCTGATCGTGAACTACTGGAGATCTTGACGACGGACAAGGTGCTACCTGAAGAAATTACCGCCCTCGAAGAGATTGAACTGTTGCGTTCACGCATCGTCCACGAGGAAGAAGAGCGTCCTACCCGACAGGAGGACCTTGAGATTATCCATCGAGCCGCACCCAAAGACGAACTGTACAGCACCATCACTGTCCAGCGCGAAGTAATTAGCCAGCCAGAAGTGCAGGTGCCATCCGTACAGGAAGAGACTGTCATCACCGGTACGTCTAACACCAGCATATCCAATGCATCCTTCATCCCTGTACCGCATCACGTAATTGTCTGTCCTTTTGTAGAAGAGCCAGTCCGGCCGCAGGCTCGTGGCGAGTCCTTGACCATCACAACTAGCGACAGGCTCGTACCTGAGCTCATCAGCGCCCTCACCGATCAGTATGTCATGCGCAGCCGCGAAGAGCTTGTCACCGAACCAGAGCTCATTCCGGTACAGCCCAGCGTCGTCGAAGAGGAGACGGTCATTGTCCAAGAGACTGTTCAACGACGACCAGCGCCTACGGTCGACACTTTTGAGACGGAAAGTGCGCTCAACCGGGTGACAGTCGACCTGGTGCCGGCCATCATCTCGGTTCCCGCTAGACGGGCTGATCGTGAACTACTGGAGATCTTGACGACGGACAAGGTGCTACCTGAAGAAATTACCGCCCTCGAAGAGATTGAACTGTTGCGTTCACGCATCGTCCACGAGGAAGAAGAGCGTCCTACCCGACAGGAGGACCTTGAGATTATCCATCGAGCCGCACCCAAAGACGAACTGTACAGCACCATCACTGTCCAGCGCGAAGTAATTAGCCAGCCAGAAGTGCAGGTGCCATCCGTACAGGAAGAGACTGTCATCACCGGTACGTCTAACACCAGCATATCCAATGCATCCTTCATCCCTGTACCGCATCACGTAATTGTCTGTCCTTTTGTAGAAGAGCCAGTCCGGCCGCAGGCTCGTGGCGAGTCCTTGACCATCACAACTAGCGACAGGCTCGTACCTGAGCTCATCAGCGCCCTCACCGATCAGTATGTCATGCGCAGCCGCGAAGAGCTTGTCACCGAACCAGAGCTCATTCCGGTACAGCCCAGCGTCGTCGAAGAGGAGACGGTCATTGTCCAAGAGACTGTTCAACGACGACCAGCGCCTACGGTCGACACTTTTGAGACGGAAAGTGCGCTCAACCGGGTGACAGTCGACCTGGTGCCGGCCATCATCTCGGTTCCCGCTAGACGGGCTGATCGTGAACTACTGGAAGTCTTGACCACCGAGAAGGTCCTTCCCGAGGAGATTAGCGCCATCGACGAGATTGAACTGTTGCGATCACGCATCGTTCACCAGGAAGAAGAGCGGCCTACTCGGCAAGAGGAGCTCGACATTATCCACCGAAGCGCACCCAAGGACGATCTGTACAGCACCGTCACCATCGAACGCGAACTAGTCGGCCATCCTGAAGTGCAGGTGCCATTCGTACAGGAAGAGACTGTCATTACCGGTAAGCTCCCCATACATACCATCATACCGTCTCTTTCCACTAGGTTGCCTCACTAACGCCCATCCTTACAGAAGAGCCAGTCCAACCGACAATCGTCCTACCACAAGCCCTTCGCGAGCCACTAGCCATCATTACCAGCGACAAGTTTACACCTGAGCTCATTAGCGCCATCACCGACCAGCAAGTCATTCGTACTAGCGAAGTGGAGATCCTTACCCGACCAGACGAGCCAGTCGACATTGTACACCGTGTCACTCCCAAAGACGATGCCTTCGCCACTAAAGAGCTACTGGTCCCTACTCCATCACTGCCCGGCGCCGTGGAAGAAGAGACTATTATCCTGGAGGAAACTATCCACCAACGACGACCAGCGCCTGCTGTCGACACTTTCGACACGGAAACTGCGCCTACCAGGGTGACAGGCGACCTGGTGCCGGCCATCAGCTCTACTCCTGCCAGCCAGGCTGATCGTGAGCTATTGAAGTCTG